>SMLS01068433.1:0-59173 GCA_004785975.1 Popillia japonica
CGAAATAAACGCTTAATCATTAGTATTTAGCAAATAGGTTTAATAAATAAAGGGAAGTAATTGCTGTGGATTAAATGATTTTAATGCTACTTTAACAGATGGTTTACCAAGAAAGAAATGCTATTTAACGTTATGAATATAAGTATCAATATTTATTATTTTTGCACTGTGTATAATTTTGGAAAAATTATTCGCATAGAATGGTAATATTTGTTTAGTAATAGATTTAATGTATGGCGCCTACTCATATGTAGCAAGAAAAAATAAATATATATGTAGAAAGATGGTCATAATAGAGCAGCAACCAGCAAAACTTTTGGAATGCCCAAATCGTCTTATTGTTAGTATTCCACAACGGTTTGTTAAATTGAAGAGACCTGTGAGTACAATAAAGTTTTTAAATTAACTGCAAATTTAGTTTTTGAAGTGAAAGCAATTTGAATTTTGTATCCAAAGATGTTTCTAAAAATTAGTCTGCTTGGAGAAGCTATTAGTGCATATAATTAACATGAATACTTTCAATGTAAACTGAAACAGTAAACAGATAGACCTAACACATATGCGTTCAAGATTTTTATAACTTTACTAAACAAAGCGGAAAAATTAATCAACCTGCTAATACATATTCGGCTTTAAATAGGATGTATGCTCATTAAGAAAAAAGCTCCCTGCCTCACGAATCTACGCCACTCAACGCAATCCAGCGCTACCATTCCCCCGGAATATTTAAAAATCGTGGAATAGTAGGCAATGAATAGCAGCAGCTGACCTCATACTAGAATTTAATAATTTAGTTAGTCATTTAAAATCGATCAATTAATTTAGAAACTAGGTGGTAACTGATACCTACAAACTTCGAAATAAAATAACAAAAGTTAGGTCAAACCCCATCAATATCTGCCATAAATACATAAAAATCTCACCTTAATTATAAAGCTAAGCGAATAAATAAAATGAAAATATCCCATCCTTACAAAAAAATTATTAGAACTTTAGAATAACGCAGCGCAACTGAGGCTTGAAGAATTTTCTCCGAGTAAAGAGTGTTTTAAAGTTTTAAATACACTCCGCAAAATAATTATCGCACCACCAAGATTTTTTTATAAAATGTCATTTCTGAACATCTAAAGTATTAAACCTTATAAATGGTAGGTTATGAAAAAACAGAATAATAATCCATGCCTTAGCATCCCCCAATAGCTTGCGCCAATTACAGGGGGCATCGGCTGGCCATGAGTTATTATTACGCCTGCGGCTGTAGACCGACTTAAGATGTTATCCTTCCGCATTTGCCGTGGAGTTTGGGAAAGTATAGAAAACCAAATTCAGAAAGAACGCATCGGGGTCCGAACCCGATACCACCAGATTGTGAAGCGAGCGCGCTAAGCACTGCGTTACACAGCTGGTTAGACAATTAATAGCACTGATCAACTCATATAATGCAGAATATAGCAAAAAACACCTTATTCAAAATTGTAATATAATAAATACTGATGGCTTAAAATATCACTAGTATCTGGTATATACGGTTACGGAATGCTTGCTGGTACCGTTTTAAAGCTTGTTCTAGGTCGTTGCAGACATGCTCGATAGGGTTCATGTATGGGCTTCGTGCAGGAGACCTTAATAATAACACTGTTACGTGGGGTCGTGCACTGTCGTACATGAAAACACAATTTACGCCAACAAAGAGCGCATGCCATGTAAAAAATGTCTCCCCAAACCATCACGGATCCTCCACCAAAAGGGACACGTGGACGGAAGTTACAGGGAGTATAGCGTTCGTCAGGTCGTCTATACCCCGGCACACGGCTGTTAGAAGACCAGAAAGCAAACCTACACTCATCCAAAAAGGTGATATTGGCCCAGTGGTTATGTTCCAATCGGTGTGTTCATCTGCAAGCTGTAATCTAGCTATCCGGTGCTCTCTGGTGAGAAATGGACCGTGATCAAGAACATGAATTGTTATCCCATCTTCTCGAAAACGGTTGCTGATAGTTTGTGGGGAAAGCTGTACATTTCTAGCCCCTAAAAGGTAATTATTCAAAAATTTAGCAATGAAATAATGTGTACGCAGAGCAGTTAACCGCAGAAAACAATCATCTCCTGGGGTACTAGCTCTTTTGCGACTTTGCCCAAGCCTTCTTCTATAGTCCTCAGTTTCTGTAAATCGTGTTACTGCTCTAGTTACAGTTAATAGCTGTACTTCTAGCACTCTAGCTACATACCGCATGCTACGGCCATTTGCCCAATCGTATATATTGCTCGGTTTCTTCATGCGTAAGTTGTAAGAGATACACGTTGCTGAACATTCATAACGGTAATTTAATAAAAAATTGAACCGAACTGACTAACAAAAAAAAGAATGTTTTTTGGTATGTAGTTTAGATGTCAGTCTGACAACGTGCTGACAACCACAAAAAAGATCATGTGATCAATTTAATAGCAAACAGCACGTTTAAATGGTTGTAGACTAAAAAAATACAGGTCTACAACTCTGACGGACTTAGCGATTTTTTTAAAGTAACCAAACTTTCTTTCTTTAGATTGAAATATAAAAAATAAAACAACCGGTCAACTTAGCTAAAGTAAGTGAATAAGTAGACATTCTGTAAGTTTGAGCAGCCCTAATGTAAACGAGTGCTTAACAAGTAAATAATTCAAGCATAACAAAAAATATTTACAAATTCTATATGTAAGGCTGTGTTTTTCTTTGTTGTCGACGAATACTTTTGCCCATCGGCTATGTTTCACATTCTAATAACATTAAAAATACCTACACAATGTCAACACATGCGTGCCTTATACACGTAAATGTATATGTATATGTATATGTATATGAATATGTATGCCCGAAATATTTAAACTGGTTTTTGCACTTTTTTTGCAAAACGGACACGTATTGTTACGGGGTAGCACATACAACTGTAGGTCATAATCTGCGTTCCTGGTATCTCCATTAAAACATTTCGCGACGTACAAAAGTGTATCTAGAAAAACGTAAGACAACAGTTTAGCATATCAGGATGTTATATAAGGAAGGTCAGACAGGTATACTGACTTGATAGTCTGCAATCTGCACGTCGGTTGTGTTGTGATGGCATCTATTCTACGATATTCGCAACGAAAAATCCACATGTTTAACCTTGAACGGTATTTTCGCCAATTACGAAGAAGGATGTGCGTTGCATTACAAAAATTTGTTTGGAATTTTCCATGCAAACTTTTTTTTCTTATTGCGGTTTAAATTGAATTAAATTAATTCATTCAGTTTGAAGAGTATATAGATTGTCTTCATTTTTGTATTATTTTTTGTGGCGAAATTACTTCCTTTTGCATGTTAATATCGTACGTTTACTTCGTTTATATGTAATTAGAACTGTGGTGCTCAGGAAACTTAAGTGTTTAATTAATTTTTTATTATAACATTGTATGGCGTATACATTTTTAAATAAAAGTGTTATTCAAAGAAAAGGTCGAATAGCATTTTTAAAACGACTTGTTTAATCGTTCAAACAGAAAAAAAGAATCACAGTTAATTGACAAAAACATGCATTCATAAAATTTCTGTATATACAACAATTTACACCATATGCTTTGCGGCTCTTACTCTGCAATATATATAATTAACGTGTTGATTTCCTCCAATCATAAGAATCGTCATACTTCACCAAGCACGACTGACGATAAATTTACAATTTTGTGTTAATGTGATAGCTGCTGTTTTTCCTTGCATTTTAAGCTTTTTGTAGACGCAAATTCTTTTTGCTTTGTTACACAGTTTTTGTTGGTCATTCGTGATTATCACGTTACCATTATTTAGTTACAATATTGCTAGGAAAGCTTTTCTTGCACTTTGAATTTATTAAAACTTATTCAATTGTCATGACAAAATAATTAATTTTCATTTCCTTTTATGCCTTTAGTTATATAACAGCTTTAAATGTTCCTAATAGTTTAGTAAACATAATGGAAGTCAATCGCCATTAACTCGCTGATGATTCTGGATAATATTTACGTACGAAAGTTTATCTCAAAGTAATTTGATAGAAATAAAATATGTATGGATGTAGATGGCAGGCTTAGAACTTATGGTAAGCGTCAACCAGCTATATCTATTAATTGTTACAAAAATATTGTCATTCCACATCATAAATTACAATTTGACTTCCGAGGAAGCGGAACTAGCAAGTCTATTTACGATTGAGTATACAAAAATGTAAGTTTACTTACTTTAAGATAAATCATATAGCTCCACACTGCAAAACTTAGTCATGTCACCAATAATATTCACCTCAAAACCTAAAGATCTAAGTGAGGATTGAAGCCGATTCCCCAGCATGAAAGCAAGCAGTCGATTAAGCTTTGGAAATGAAACGACACTCCACTGATTTAATCAAAATTAATCTTCACTTGTAAAGCTCATTTTTATTTGGGTGGCTACATTATTCAGTAAATCCAGATTGGAAGAGAAGAACATTGGCGTATGTGAAAACCTTTCGGGTACCAATTGGTAAACCTCAGTGTAGGATGCAGTTTGTAGGCTAACATTAGCCGGTAAAATCGTTAACTTGACGCTTTTGCATTGTTTTCATTAAAGGTATTTGAAGGCGATTTTGCATATATTCTCGTTCACAAAACAAATAACTATGCCAGCACAAGGAAACAGTTCTGGGTTTTAGTTTCTATCTTGTTTCAACTACGCGAACCTACCTCCTCAGTAAACTCAATCCATAGCATTACATCTCTTAAATAATGTTAGATAAGTATTATGGTGGAGGTAAATTCATAAAATCCCATTGAAATTCCTAATAAATCTTTTTGGAAAGACCTACCATAGATATTAAATCTTAACGGTGGCGTTATATTAGGATCGGTTGTTTGAACAATTACTATTCATTATCGCAAAACAATTAACATGGGCATATTAGCTTACCGTGAGGTAATGTGTTAATACTAAGAAAACATACATACACACACAAAAACATTTAGTAACAGCTGAAGTGGGAGTTTTATAAGAGATGTAGCTTTAGAATATGCAATTTGCATTTAGCACAGCTAAAAAGTGATGAAAAAATTTCCGGCAGAAATGATTTTGCCTTTGGAAATCAGAGCTCAAGCGTGTGTATGAGCTAAACTCTTCGTAAAAATCCTAAATTATTTAAAAGTAACAATCACATGAAGCTATTCTTTTCGATGATACACAATATCTAATTTGTAATCTTGGTTATACTTCGTTATCATGTAGTGTAATATAGAGTTATCAATTCATTTTTCTGTTAGCCAGATTGCACTTAGACTATTCGAAGCTTTAATCTACTATGCTATGGTCTCTCCTTCCAAAAGATTCATAGGTCAATTCTGTAGCTTCTTTTCTTTGTTTTCCTGTGATAGTGAATTCCAGTTGTCTTCCTATCTCTTCGGTTACCTTCCCAGGGGCGTTGTCTTCTCAGATTCTCCTAGAGTACGGCTGCTGGTGGGTGCATATGTTTGCTACTACGTATGTATGTGTTTTGCACTATCTGCTCAATTGGTTTGTTTTAAATTATTAGCGAGATTTTTTTATGAAATTGTTTATAAGCATCTTAGTTGACTACTATGCCCTACCTAAATAGAAGTAGATAAGTTTAGTAAGCCCTCGTATACACGAACTTGTGTAAACAGAAGAATTTAGTGCCATGTTCCGCTTCCAGACTGCTAATTAATAAACAAATAAAAATGCATCTATTTGGGACGTAAATAGTATAGATAACTAGAGAGGATTAAAGGATAAAAATGAAAAATATCTAAGGCTACATTGAACGTGCAACCTCTTGAAACAATAGAACCGAAAATTTTCCGCTAATTAGAAAAGGATATTTGGCATATATGTATGTATGTATCTATAAAGGTTGCCATATTTTATTCTTCTTCACTGTACATATATTTATAACTCCGTTAGAGTATGGATGGATACAATCGTGAGGTGGAGTTAAAACCGTGAGAGGGGCGGTCGAGAGGGTCAATAGGGGACGTGAGAGAAGGACCGAACGAGAGCGTTCTTCCGTTGTTTCATCCGCCTCATCATCATCATCATCGTCGTCGACGTCGTCATCGACGTGAAGAATCGACTGAGCACTCTGGTCGTCCTCACTGCATTGCCCATCGTCCGGTTCCGCATGGCACAAAAATGAGATTGCATTTCACGCTCGAGTAGCGACGATCGACACTAATTACCGAGATGAGGGAATCTACGCGTTCAGTTCGGTCCTTTTACTCATGCTCTCTCTCGCTACTTTTGTAAAAGTTCGCATTTTAGCTAGCATACGACGGATATCTACAGCCGGACTAGTTCGCGTCGTCCTCTACGTCATCGTTGTCGTCTTTGTCGACTCGGCCGGTAATCCAAAACTTCGTCACGCTCTGCACGCTTTCCTTCTATTCCGTTCATGTTTCTTCAAAACTGATGTTGCCGTACCATGTTGCGGTATGCTAGTGTTGGTTCTCATACAATCTTCTCTTGTTGGTGTATGAATTCTTGTCGTTAAGTTGGGCTGATGGTGTTGCTGTTATGCCTAGTAGAAGGATGTGAGAAGTTCTTCTTCTGTTGTAGCATGCTGTGCGTATACGGAGATTTTGAGGTCGTTCAACCATCATGTGGATTTTGAACAAGAAATCATGAAAGTAATTAAGACTAGCAGCCTAATCGGTTTTAACAAAGGAAATTTTATTTACATGGTGTCGTTTAACGATTTCATGATTTGTTCGTTTAATTCAGTATCCAATTCTCTTCAATTACTTAAATAAGAATACCTAGATGTACATGGTAAGAAGTCTGAGTTTAGCTGTCAAGATTAGAACAGTCACACGCTGTGCTATATGAAAACAAAAATGTTACTTAAATGAACAGTACAACATATTTTTAATGCATTACCCCTTATAGGTATGACAGATAAAATTTGCTGTTCTCGAAAATCTGTATTATAAACACTGTATTTGAATGAAATACCTGAATATTAATTGACGATCAACACTTAATGAAGGATAAATACCATAAATATAAATAGCTTACGCAAGTGCAGTAGTCGGCTTATTTTATAAAAAAAAGACTGAAGCTATATCCTCTTTTATGGATAATTTCTACTAAACCACTCAAAAACTTGAAATTAAAAATATATTTATATTTATTCATATAAGACTCGGTAATAGTGTCTGGCTGGCATATCAAGACCAGTCAACAACCGATGACGTGATCAGATTACAAACTTTTGAAATTCAGATAAAATTGTAAGACTTTTGAATTCGATTTTAGATGGCATCCGGTTGGATTTATAAAGTTATTCTCAATACAAGTCATTGTATTATTGTAATGTGTATGAATAAAATTTCTAAATGTTTCGGGTTCATTTTACACAAGCAAATTATTTTGTATTCCGCGAGTATGTTTCGGGTTCATTTTACACAAGCAAATTATTTTGTATTCCGCGAGTAATGTATTTTACGAATAACGAAATAGTTAGTAGGTATATTAAATAGGAACCATTTTCGAAATACTCTGTATGTAGTCTACATATTTGCACACGATCGTTGAACTTGTTTTTTGTAGTATTCATGCGACCGTTCTTCGTTTTAAATTTTACTATGCTAGAGAACCTAGACAACTGCTAACTAAAGCTATTCGAAAAAAAATTGGAAATCCCAGCCAAACGGATAGCGCAATATTCGTGTCTTAAGTATTTGATTTCGGCGACTAATTATATTATACACGTTTATATTTACACATAACATCTACATCATTATCATACTTATACATATTAGGGCATATGACCGGACACAAAACCTGACTTTATTTCAACTTTATAAAATAAAAATTTGGAATGTTTAGAAAATGTTGTATTACTATTTAATTACTGTTTAAGAAGTTATTCGCTCTAAATATTTATTAAACGAAACACTAAACATATTTGGTTCCACAGTAAAAAGAAGCAACTTTAAACTTCAACGATATTTTTATTGTCAGGATTAAGTAACAAGAATGACACTAATGATTGATTAGTTGATTATTTAGTCATGTCAATAACGATTATAATAATAACATCACCAAGAAAATATGAAAGAGAATATTCAACAAATATCAACGGAGCCAACTTTGACGAAAATTTTACCTACAAAATCGTGAAGCGTTTATGCATACATATGTGGTTACGTACTACAGGAAAAACATTCCAGCACGCGCGTTTAATGAAGACAAAAAACCTAAAACCAATGTAATGCACAACTAATATTGAAGCAAAATAGTAATGTTCTTGATAACTTTCATAATTTGAAGTAAACTATACAGAATGCTTACTTCTTTGGAGTAGTGCCCATTTCCGCTGAAGTATACATATGTAGGTTATACAGATTCTTGCATCGCAAGTGCCGTCAAAATATTATATCGATAGTTGAACGGTATGTCTAAAGGCCCCTATTCACATGCGAATTTGTCTGGCGGATCTATACAGCGGACCGATACGTCGTCCACTATACACTTGCGGATAGGGGCCTTTGGTTAAGTCCATATGCCGCGCCCGCGCCGATACATGTTGCAGAGAATACGTATGAATATTTGGATATTTGCAGTCTCCAGTTAGGCATTGTAGAAGATAGTTGTCTCATATGTTCTAGCGCTTTACGATATTTTATTACATTTTCATTTTTTTATTATTCTTGTTGAAACAATATTCTTTTCATTTGCATTTTCTTATTATATCCTAATCTGTTAATTGTCTCATTCTTCAAGGATTTTTGCTAAACATATTCGTTTAGTTAGTGTTTTGTCGTCGTTTCTATTAGGTTTTCTGCAGAGTTTAGTGTAAGATACATACATAAGTATTTATTTAGTTTGTTAGTTTGGTATTTATATGTTATAAAAATAATGGATGTTTATAATTTAGTTCAAAGAAAATAAATTATTAAGTGGTATCATCAGGAAATACCCTTAAGGCAAATAATAGAGCGCTTTTATGAGAATTATCAATCACGACCCGCTCTAAAAACAATTCAGCGAATAATAAATAATATTGAAAGATTGGGCTGTATCATGCCGAACAAGCACAAACGTAATAGGCAGCCATTTGTTCGCCAAGACGAAAGAAATCTTTTAATTTGTGCCAGTGTCGAACAGAACCCGAAAATATCTTCATTGGGCATTAGTGAGCAGTTGGATATTTCTAAAAGCACAGTATGCCGTGTTTTAAAGAAAAATAAATACCATGCCTACAGATTACAGAAAACAAATGAAATATTTCCCGAAGATGAAGAACAGAGAATGGAATTTTGCGAAAATATGATGCATATTTGCAATTAAAACGCAAATTTTATTGCAAATACATACATATATTATTTACGGACGAAAGTACTTTCCCGTTCCACGGAAGACATAATCCCGCTGTACCTCGACACTGGGCAAGAGAAAACCCGCACCTAACATACAATGCTAGAACTCAGTATCCCCAAAAATTAAACGTTTGGGCGAGATTACTTGGAGAGCATAAAATTGGACCATTTTTTATAGATGGCAATTTAACAGGCGAGAAGTATCTTAACTTGCTCCAGAATCGAATTATCCCACGCCTCCACAAATTGGCGCTCAACTTGGATAACATATGGTTTCAACAGGATGGGTGTCCCGCTCATAATAGTAGAGTTGTACGGGAATATCTTCATAATGTATTTCCAAACCGTGTTCTAAGTACCTGGGGAACTATTCGCTGGCCACCTAGATCACCAGATCTCTCCCCTAATGACTTTTTTTTATGGGGATACATGAAAACTAAGATCTATACATTTGAAAACGATAGACCAAACAATTTGACAGAATTGCAACAAAAAATTATTAACACTTTTGATGACATTCCTCCAGCAATTTTACAGAATGCGCAACGAGGCTTCTACGATCGTTTAGCATATTGCTTTGAGGCGACCGGAAGACGTTTCGAGCATTTAATGCATTAGAAAAGTGGTCGCTTTTATGTTAACTTATAAAATAATAATTTATGACTAATAATAGATTCCTTCTGTTGTAACATATGCATATTTTTTAACGTTTATTCCTGCAAATATGAGAATATTCATTTTTTATTTAGCTACTAATTACAGAATTTAAATTTCATTATTTTACTGTGAATTGTTGTAATAATACATAGTATCCACATAGCTTTAATATTTTACATTTTTCATTCGTCATAAACATCTTCTTACAATACATATTCTGTGCACAAGTTTGCTATTCTTATAACTACATATTTAGTTTTTAAGAGGATAAAAACAGCGGGCACATTGTGCACGTTAAAGAAAATTTTATCATATGAGTCTACCTACATTACGTACCTATAATTCATACCACCGGCGCAGCTATGCACGTACTACATACATACTACAACGCTAAGACCTGCTCAACGAAGTAACACGTCAATCGGAGCGAGCGTTTGACGGCACTTGCGATGCAAGGATCTGTATACAGTCCGTTTACGATAACAGACGAGGCACGTCATCAATACACGTCATAATGGCGGTGCGCATTAACATACAGGTTATGTATTAAGTCATACATAACCTGTATGACTTAATACATAGCTCATTGACATGCTATTCGCGCGAACGGTAAAGTTCATACTCAGGAGCTGGCAGCATCGTACAGGACAGCCAACTTTGCATAGAAAAAATTCCTATATCTTCTATATTTCTGATTTTACTTGTTAAGACGTGCGTCGTCTGTTATCGTAAACATACTATGCGTTTAAACTAACGCTAAATGCTCAACTATACCAAAGATTTTTGTAATAGGCGAGAATCTAAATTAATAAGAACACAGAAACTAATTACATAACACTAAAAAGTCATAGCAATGGGACAGATGCCAAGTTTATTGAACTATTCAAGAGCAATTCGATTTTCTACCGTAAAAGGAAGAGAAGATATTGTTTATATTTCTTGGGATTTATAGAATAGAATTTATTAGAATCGATCACATTATAACTTAATGTGAGAAATTGTTGTAAAGTATGGAAAATACTGGACTGGAAGAGATGTTAATCACACAAATTCGTAAGAAATGGTATGTGTATATATTAGGAGATAAATAGTGACATTGTAAAAACTTAGAATTCTGCAGACATAATTAGCTACAATGTAATTCTTAAGAAAAGTTACAAGTGCCTATACTCCTCTTTTTTGTGGAAAACAGTTGCAGGCACTAATGTTTTGTTTGATAAGCACTGGAAAGTATTTCCATGGTAATTGATTGAGACTGTCCTAATGATAATAATCGTCGTCACATTTGTCTTAGCCCAGAGGGTAAGTAATTAGATTTATTCAATAAAAATATTTTCAAGATGGCGGCACATCTGGAGGTTTCGGTTTATTATTATATAATCATTGCTATTCTACGTTCTACTCTAAGCCCTTTTTGTATAAGGTAGGTGCTGTCTAAACTTAAGTTGTCTTTAACTACGATTTTCTTAAATATCATTCTTATTTATTTTCAGAATTCTTAAGTAAAATTAGATTTATACATCGAACTCTGTTAGAATTAGCTATATATTTCTGTAGCAATTTTCTAGTGACTGAGATTTTTCTGTAGTCTGGAGAAAATAATATCAACTTATGCAAATATATGTTGTATGAGTGAGACGTACCTATACATGTACATTGAAACGTATGTCTTCTAGGTTTACGCACAACGTTTAGAATGCGTGCATATACATATGTATAAACCTGAAGTGACTGAGTGCAATACAAGATTGTGCGTAGTATGTAACTAGTATTTTGCATACAGAAAAGTACTAAACTCTTACCTCAGTGAATTTGATTATCACATCTGTCAAATTTCTCATATACAAATTTCTCTTCTACATAGATTGCAAAAAAACATGAAATGTCATGGAAGCAAATGTCAGATTTTTGTATATTTTATATATAAGCTCTTTATGAGCATCAGTGGTATAGCTTTTACAGCAGTTGACAGGTTTTGTAGTAAATATTCAATTAATTCATTATTTTCATTTACGTTTGATGCTTTCGGTCGTCTTGATCTCTCTCTTCGTTTTACTGTACCGTCATGCAACCATTTTTTTTTCATTCCCCATACATACATATACCCATTTCTACACCAAATTTTTAAGGTACGCGACTATTCTAGCTTTATCCACGGCATTTAAAGGCGGTATTGCAGCAAAAATTATTTGAATGTGATTTAACACAAATGACAAATTGACAAACAACTGACAAGAAGAAAATTCATTTTCCGTTATTTTTGTAACTATGGTACATTATCATCTCTTGTCTATTTCTTTTCATCGTTTTCAAATAAAAAGCAGTTCTTATTAGAGCTAAATAAATAAAGGATTATTAATAGCATTACATTTAACCTTGAAATCTGTCATCACAGACTACTGTCACCTTGTGTTTTCATCTGTATTTTGTTATTAATTTTCAGAAGCTGATTTTGATTTGGGCCTGTTGATTTGCTTCATACTGTAATAGAATGACGTAACGGTAAACATTCAAGCTTTCAACTATATTATTGAAAAGGAAAATGAAAAATATTCAAACATAAATGGTTTCATTTTATTTTATATTCCGCCTTCTGCTTCTGGTCCCTATATCTTACTTGCTCTTTGCCTCTCTGATTTGTAAGCATTACAGTTTGATACACGTATTATTCAGTTTCTATCTTCTACCTATGTCGTGTCTGCCGAAAGTTTCTTTTTTAACATAATTTCTTCCATTTGAAAAAAAATTAATTATTTTTGAGTCTTGCAGTATAAATGCATCTTTTCCAAAATTTATGGTAATTGAGAAGCTCAATCTCTCTAGTATGCCCTCTTAATTAATCGCCTTGTTTGTGGATCACATACAATGCTTGCGCCTGCAAAGTAAATACACAAACTTCGCATTGCAACAGGTACAATTTGTTAGAAAACGGGAAAGCATTTACTAGTTCAAGCTTGTGTACCACACATTCAGGAGGAGAACTAATAAGTCTGAACCACGTGTCCGTGTTGTCTGGATTGAACTTTCAAACGTTTGCCTTTATGAAATGTACTCTATACGCTGAGCCTTTTGTTTCTAATAGGTTACACCTGTTGCAATGCAAGTTGTGTTTATGTATCATGTAATAGAAGAGAAGAAAGGAGCAAAGCACATTTCATGCTCTTTAAAACATTATATAATAATTTTATTGATTCGATTGAGCCAGTATGTCATAATACTACTAGTAATTGGAAAACGTTTAAACCGAAAATCAGTTTTATAAACATCATTCAGCAGTAAATTCAAAAAACTTTCAGAGCGTGCTCAAGTACCCTTTTTAATATATTTTATCCATTTAGTTTGTAATAAGAAGTTTGTCATTTCCATGTTTTCTCGAGTTGGAGGTCAATTAAAACACAATTACATTAAAAATCAATTTACTTTGGAATAAATAAATTAGGTTTTCGTAATAATACTTCTTCATTGGAAGAAATTGACACTTAATTTTAAAATTTGATTTTAATATATGTTTTTTGTCAAAATCTAACGATTCTGTTCAAGGATTAGCAAGAAACATCCCAGGAAAATCTAGTCAATAGAACCTTCGACGTTGTTTGTATCATATGTTAAGAAATTTCAGTTGTAAAACATTTTTACCGTTAACATTTTATTTCTTCTCATCTCCTGATTGAAAGAGCTGCAATCTTAACGTCAAGAAGACTAAAGGTCTTTCTGTCTAGCCCTAAGTAAACAGAAGCCCTAGAAACGATTGATATCACGTAAAATGATACTTCATAGTCCTAAAAGCAATCAAATAAAACTTCCCAGAATTATCCAAAAAAGGATAGCAGATAACCATGTACTCATACTTTTTACGTCGACTCACTTACATTTTAGTAACGAATTCCAGAACTCTTTCCTCTCGACGTCCTGCGTAATTTTAATAAACTATTTACATTTTATTTTTTAAATCAATTACAAATTAAACTACGCAAACTTTTTTTTACATTCATTCCTGGATTTTAGGATAAAATTATATTTTCTCGGAAAATATTGAAGGCCGTTAAATAGGCGTCACGCGCATTATTCATTTGTCTTAATCATCGTACAAAATCTTTTTGTATATAATAATCGTAAATTCTAAGAAACGATACAATTCTAAACGATAATGTGTTGACGTGGGGATTCCAAAGACAATTAGAATGGATAGATTGTAGTCCTTGAACCTGTTCTTTTGGCTACCAATTGCTATTTTTTCATTTATCTATTTATACTATACGAGAAACAAAAACATTAACAAATCAGAAACAATATATAATGTATGTAACCTGTAACAATATTATTGATTAAACTGTAGCCTTCTTTTGTTCTGTGAAGTGTGTAAAGGTTCAGATCTTGAAGAAATAAACTTGTTACTTTTTAGTCTCAAATAGTGCATCTCAAACATTAAATAATTAAGAATTTGTATGTTTGATATATGCGAACAACGTATTGAACCTATGTTTGTCTACTTTAGATGCAACTCCGCGGGGTCATCACGCTGTTTGTTGCTGGGATGCCACTCCTGCTACATCAGTATATGATTTATTACCTCTCTAATTAATAAGTGTGCTAACGAGAAATGATCGTCTGAAGCTACATATCTCAGCTCCCCAGGTCGTATGCACAACAACTATTAGATAATGCTTAACACGTTGGAAGGCGCAAATCACTAACTCTCGCTAACGTTACAAACAAGGCATTGTAATAAAGATACATATAGGCTCTTCAAAAGTAGCTAACAATTTTTTCTGACAATAAAATAATATTGACGCAAATCATTTCTATAGCTATGGACAATTTGTTCAACGCTGGGCCAATGCTTTAGAGGCAGAAACTACTGGTTTGCCATCCTGTAAGCAACAATCTAAACTAATTTGTGATGCATTGATTTGATGAATAGTTACTTATTTCTCATGAAAACTATTAACTACTGCAGCTGCCAGCTGTAGCTGCTTTTTTACTTTATTTTTATTGCATATCCCATTTGGGGTATAGTTTTTCAAGTCCCTACAGTGGCCTACAGTCTTCCGGTTACAATTTCTTATATTTATATTAAAATATTCACAAATAGAATTCAATTTATTTTACTGAGTTTACCCTCATTGCTATCGTACAGACTATATTCTAGCTTCCTTTTTATCAGAACAGAATGTACAGGTAAGTAACGTCTCCAAAACTCTTCTACAAATTTTCTGAACACTTCTGGTACATAATGGATTTTCGACCGTATTAGTGTTTTCTTTCAGTAAAATCTAATAAAATTAAGATATACAGATCTTGCATCGCAAGTGCCGTCAAAATATTATATCGATAGTTGAACGGTATGTCTTAGTTAAGTCCATATGCCGCGCCGGCGCCGATACATGTTGCAGAGAATACGTATGAATATTTGGATATTTGCAGTCTCCAGTTAGGCATTGTAGAAGATAGTTGTCTCATATGTTCTAGCGCTTTACGATATTTTATTACATTTTCATTTTTTTATTATTCTTGTTGAAACAATATTCTTTTCATTTGCATTTTCTTATTATATCCTAATCTGTTAATTGTCTCATTCTTCAAGGATTTTTGCTAAACATATTCGTTTAGTTAGTGTTTTGTCGTCGTTTCTATTAGGTTTTCTGCAGAGTTTAGTGTAAGATACATACATAAGTATTTATTTAGTTTGTTAGTTTGGTATTTATATGTTATAAAAATAATGGATGTTTATAATTTAGTTCAAAGTAAACAAATTATTAAGTGGTATCATCAGGAAATACCCTTAAGGCAAATAATAGAGCGCTTTTATGAGAATTATCAATCACGACCCGCTCTAAAAACAATTCAGCGAATAATAAATAATTTTTGGGCTGTATTATGCCGAACAAGCACAAACGTAATAGGCAGCCATTTGTTCGCCAAGACGAAAGAAATCTTTTAATTTGTGCCAGTGTCGAACAGAACCCGAAAATATCTTTATTGGGTATTAGTGAGCAGCTGGATATTTCTAAAAGCACAGTATGCCGTGTTTTAAAGAAAAATAAATACCATGCCTACAGATTACAGTAAACAAATGAAATATTTCCCGAAGATGAAGAACAGAGAATGGAATTTTGCGAAAATATGATGCATATTTGCAATCAAAACGCAAATTTTATTGCAAATATATTATATACGGACGAAAGTACTTTCTCGTTGCACGGGAGACATAATCCCGCTGTACCTCGACACTGCGCAAGAGAAAACCCGCACCTAACATACAATGCTAGAACTCAGTATCCCCAAAAATTAAACGTTTGGGCGGGATTACTTGGAGAGCATAAAATTGGACCATTTTTTATAGATGCCAATTTAACAGACGAGAAGTATCTTAACTTGCTCCAGAATCGAATTATCCCACGCCTCCACGAATTGGCGCTCAACTTGGATAACATATGGTTTCAACAGGATGGGTGACCCGCTCATAATAGTAGAGTTGTACGGGAATATCTTCATAATGTATTTCCAAACCGTGTTCTAAGTACCTGGGGAACTATTCGCTGGCCACCTACATCACCAGATCTCTCCCCTAATGACTTTTTCTTATGGGGATACATGAAAACTAAGATCTATACATTTGAAAACGATAGACCAAACAATTTGGCAGAATTGCAACAAAAAACTATTAACACTTTTGATGACATTCCTCCAGCAATTTTACAAAATGCGCAACGAGGCTTCTACGATCGTTTAACATATTGCTTTGAGGCGACCGGAAGACGTTTCGAGCATTTAATGCATTAGAAAAGTGGTCGCTTTTATGTTAACTTATAAAATAATAATTTATGAGTAATAATAGATTCCTTCTGTTGTAACATATGCATATTTTTTTAACGTTTATTCCTGCAAATATGAGAATATTCATTTTTTATTTAGCTACTAATTACAGAATTTAAATGTCATTATTTTACTGTGAATTGTTGTAATAATACATAGTATTACTATTCTCCACATAGCTTTAATATTTTACATTTTTCATTCGTCATAAACATCTTCTTACAATACATATTCTGTGCACAAGTTTGCTATTCTTGTTATAACTACATATTTAGTTTTTAAGAGGATAAAAACAGCGGGCACATTGTGCACGTTAAAGAAAATTTTATCATATGAGTGTACCTACATTACGTATAATTCATACCACCGGCGCAGCTATGCACGTATGTACATACATACTACAACGCACGCATACTACAACGCACATACAAGACCTGCTCAACGAAGTAACACGTCAATCGGAGCGAGTGTTTGACGGCACTTGCGATGCAACGATCTGTATGACGATTATTACTATACTTCGACCACCTTCTCTCTTTAGGTTTTCAAATTGTAGCACTTTTTTCTGCAAGTTTTTGGTTGGTAAGAGTTGTCCTAATAATAATAGAAAGTTAAAAAATGAATTATTTAATGTAACTTACGTCAGTAGGTACATATATCTGTCCTTTATTTTAATTATCAGTTTTAACCATTGGCAAACACTCACAGTACGTGGCCATTCTGTATAAGTCACCTATGGAATACCGCTACAATACATATGTACATAATATCGAAGACCTCATGAGCTGATTTCAAAGGCAGCATAAGCAATTGAGATCTGGTTTTGTGCTGGTTTAAAAAGTAGCTTATCTAGTCAAGGGTTGCTTTTGAAAAAAGCCTGGTTTCTACTAGTTTGGAAAACAGCTTATTAAATGAAGCCTGATTTTCACAGCATGTTGCAGAGCTGGTTTAGAAAGCGGCTTATTTGACTTAAGGTTTGTTTTGAAAGCAGATTACCGGGTTTAAATAGTGCTTTATCTGGTTTTGAGCTAATTTCAAAAGCAGACCTCAACCAACAGAAAAGCTTCCTCACTAATTTAAAACTAGCTTTTAACCAGTTTCCATAATAGTAGTTTTTTAATAGGTAAATCATATTTTTATAATAACCTGGTGGTCAAGAAACACAATGTATACAACAACATAATCCATCCAAGAACATTATCTCTTTACTGCGGACTGTACAGAATAGAATAAGAACAACGTATATTTGACTTTATATCTAATATTCTATAGATTTTAAAAGTTTTACCGCATGATCTGGAATTCGGCCTTCTTAAACGCAATTTAGAAAGTTCTATTATATGCGTACTTTACATAAGCATGTTGATATTTTCTTAGTTCAACATATTTCTAAGATATTAAGTTATTCAAGTTACCCAAAAATAATAATTAGAAGAAAATTAATCGTCCCCGTCCCCGAATATATAATTATCTATTTGCGAAGCTCGGTCATTTCTTTTCAGTTCTTAAATGTGTAAGTGCTTCCGGTATTTTCATGTAAAGACTGCAGATTATACTTTATTCTGTTTGAAGTATAAAAAAACATGACCACAAATTACATTCTCTACCCATTATTCTACAACTTCATTGTTAACTTATTGTCAAATTATATTTCTTCAAAACGAAAATTTATTTATTTTTTTAATTTTACAGTTATTGATTCTTACAGACTCAAATAGACTTGGTTCTACCAATTAAGATATTGTGCTTATGAAACGTTATACTTACAATTATAACATCGAAAATAATGCAGAATAAAAAAAAGAAGAAAGGAAAAGACGCGAATTCGAACGGATCCATTTTCTCGCCTTATATTTAGCTTAGTTAAGAATAATAATAATATCAACAACACAAACATCGCGGTGAATAAGCAACAAAAAAAGCAGACGGAATAATCCGACAGAGAAAAAAACACATAGAAAAAGCAACAGCCAGCGTCTAACAAAAAACCGTTCGATTCGACCTAGCTGCGTCGCGTTATCTTCTACTATTCTCTCTTTATTGTGATTCCCCGTTTTTGAAAGGAGAGAACTAGTTTCGAAGTCTTCGGCTTGTCTGTAGGCATACACTGTGACCGGTACACTTCCTTGATCTGGTAAAAAACCGCAAAAATAATTGGACGGTTTGACTGCGTGCACTTCTATCTATACGAACTATATCGTATACGTCTGTTAGCCCGGCAGACATCGGCTAAAGCCGTAACTTGCACGTTGGGACTTGAAGCGTGAAATGACTTATTTACCCCACCATCCCCTCTGGTCTACCATAAGTAAATTGCCAGTGGCGTTCGCCAACATATACTTAACAAATTCTTGCTAAAAATGGTAACAGATAAAACAGCTCGATTTTGTAATAAGCATACAGTAACTTAAGAGTTACCTGTCGTTATTATCCTGCCTACTTTGAATACAAGTGCAGTGGAACTTCCGTAAGTCATTATACTTATGAGTAATAGTGAATCGTATTTTCAGAGGGATGTTATTTTTATAACTTGTCTTTAAATCGAAAAATATTTCACTTCGTATCAAAATATTTTATTGCAACTGGAACTTTTAAAGGATCGTAAACATTAGCTAAGTTACTGATTGTTATTTTGTTTGTTTAGTGCAGTTTTAGCCGATATACAGGCTTGGTCAACAGTATATAGCGGTATATACAGGGTGTTTTAAAAGAAGTGTTGGATACTCTATCCGCTTATAGTTGCCGTCAAGGCAACCAAAAAACTCTTAATATACATCGATCCGTAAATCAATTGTTTCACAGATAGAGGTGATTTTCTATTCTCGTCAAAAAATTGCATTTTTATAAACAAACAGTATATTACTACATTTAATATTTTCACAAAAAAAGCAGCCTAAAGAAGATGTTCTACATGTCCACCTGCCATTTGTAAACATGCTTCACATATTCGCCGAAAGAAAGCTCGTATTCTTTCAAACAACCACGGATTTTGTCTGATTGTGTGGCATTTGTTTTCTATTCACTGCTGTCGTTCACCCACATTATTAATTGGCCTGGAATGTATCAACTGTTTTCAATATCCTCAAAGGCAGAAATCAAGTGGGTTTCTAGGGAGGGTCTAGGTAGCCATGGCACAGGACCTGCCCTTCCTATCCATTTCTTGTTGTAAGTTTCATTTAAAAATTGCCCTACTGCGACAGCAAAGTGTGGTGCTGCACCATCGGCATCGTGCAAAAACTATTGGTTAACTCTGTCAATTAGAGAAACATCTTCTAGTAATGGGGGTAAAATATTAATTAAAAAGTTAAGATAATTTTCGCCATTTAAACGATTTGGCAAAAACACCGGCCCCATCAAACAATTTCCAAAAATACCCAGCCAAACGTTCACAGAATATCGGTGTTGACGTCTTGTTTCCACAACAACACAAGGATTTTCATCCGCCCTAATGTGGTTGTTGTGGAAATTTATTATTGTATTGTTTGTAAAAATAGCCTCGTCAGTAAATAAAATATTAGCAACAAAGTTTTGTTTTTGGATAAGTTTTTCTAATATGATTCTACAGGAAGTAAGTCTGAAAACATAATCCGGAGGTAATAAACCCTGTACCCGTTGCAAATGATAAGGATATAGCAGCTGTTCTCGCAAAATCCTCCATACTAAAGAAGCATTGATGTTTAGCTCCATAGCTATTGTTCTGGTACTGATATTCGGATTTTCTTCATTTTCAGTTTCTGGAGTTGATCTTGGTCGTCCGGCATTATGTTTTTTAACAATAAATGAACCATTTTCACTTACTCGTTGATGTAGTCGTGAAAACAATTTATCAGATGGAATTGCACGATTAGGAAATGCTTCAGCGTATAATCGCCGTGCTTCATAAGTATTACCATTAGCACGACCGTGCATGAAATGCATATCGGGCCATCTCTGAATTTGTATAGAAAGCCATTTCGTTTTAATAAAAAAGACAAACGTGACACTGAAAGCGTTTAACCGAAAATTAATGAGAGTTTCTAACCTAAATTAGAATCACCGCTATCTATGACAGAATTGATTTGCAGACCTATGTTTATTAAAACTTTTTTGTTTGGCTTGACGAGAACTATAAGCGGGTAAAGTAGTCGACACATTTTTTTAAACCAACCTGTATACAGTAATACCCCGAACTTAATTCAAACAGGAGGTTAAAGAAAATTATAATTTAGAAATACGATGTTTAATAACATCTTAAATAATAGGAATATAAAATCGCAAACTGAAGTTTTTTGATATAGAATGCTTCATAAAACCTAGTAAAGTTGCCTGATTTTTTTTGTTTTGTAGAAGAAATGTGCTCTTCGTTGGACTCCATGTTTTTCCAGACGTCTTTCGATCTTCGAATTGAATTGCGTCTAAAGATGTTCTTCTATGTCTTGCTCTTGCTCATGCATTTTTATGAGCTTCTCAGTTGTCAGCTGCTGATTGTGGGAATCCAGCATTTCTTGAATATCATCACTATTCACTAGTAAATTTATTTGCCTGGCAAGATCGACAACTTCATTAATCCATTGCTAATTCTGCCATTGATTCAGGCTCCATTTAAATGTTTTTGTGACACTTCATTCCAAGATTGTCCAATGATTCTCACTGCATCTAAAACATTTAATTGCTTCCAAAAATCTTTAACATAGAGTTCGTTGTTTTGTCTCATAGCGTCATGCAGAAATGATCGTCTCGTGTAATAAACTAACATCACTTTAAATGGAATTGATTTAGATTGACACTAACATTCGACTTCAGGTATGAAATGATGTCCAAACAGTCCTCAAAAAGGAAAGCTATCCTCCGAGCTTTATGATTAAACTTCCATATCACAGCCAGCTTTAGATTTATTTTTCAATGCTCTTTGATTTTCTGAATCACCAGCTGCATTCGCGCCAACCATCGCTGTCAATCGATCCTTTACTGGCTTAAATCTTGGAAATCTATTTCCTTCAAGTGCGATAAAAGTTCTTTGAGGTATCTTCCTCCAGAACAGACCACTTTCATCTACCTTCAATATGGTTTGGTTAGCCAACTTCATCTATTATAGTTTTTAATTTGACTGGATAGTAATACGCAGTCTCTTCTCTGTTAGCGCTTGCCGTCTCGTCACTTTGTGCACTGCTATGTCAATTACCATGCCTTTCGAATCGGCTGAAACAACGGTTACTTTAAATTCTTCATCGTTAGCCATCTTCTCAGCATCTCCTTTCAATCTTTGTATCTAATATCATAAAAGGGGTTCGTCTTCGCATATTTCTTGGAGTAGATATTGCTATTCTGAAAGTAGAAGTATTGAGAGTATAGCAAGATACGAATAACACGTATGATTGTTGAAAATATCAACAGAGTAAAAATGTAAAAAACTCTTGTGGTTGGTAGAAATCCTAAGCAGTCACATAAGGGAAGAATCTGTTTGGCCCAGAAACTAACGTTATTTAAGCGAGTGGTAGCCAGAGAACAATGCACGTTGGTCAATATAATTTTGTATAAATCAAAGTTATGCAGATTTTTAAATCTTGCATCATTTTTTCGACGACTGTAGCTTCTAAATTAGAATTCGAACATCAAGGTGGTAACAGTAATTGGAAATGCCATCATTAATGTATAACTTCATCAAACACTTTGTTTGTTGTGGAAGAGTATCTGAATCTTTCAGCTGCCCTTTGACTTCATTAGGAATACAAGTATAATTTTAGAGATAGTGGTGGTGGTCGAGTTCCTATTAGTTTTCAGCGCCTTTATTTAAAATGGATTGGTGAAAAAGGTAAAAATGTGAAGTTTAATTCTATTAAGGCAATTTCAGGGGGTAAAGTTACAGTCGAATTCATATTGTTAATGGTCTTATAAATTGAGTGATCCAACTACAAAAGTGTTTGTAAATGTAATATATTTATTAATTAAACGCATTGATATAAATTTTTAAAAAGTTAAAAAGCTGAAATAAAATCAAAAATTAATTTAAATATGCTTTTTAAAAATAGAACATTTTATCCTTCACGAGAATATAAACTAATAGTGACATAAAAAAAATGCACATTTCAAAAAACTCCAAGCGCTTTAATGAAATAATCTGAGTGAGTGACGGTTTCGATAGTGCAATCACGAAAGTCCATCAATGATCGGGAGTGCTTTTTCAGTCCCCGGATGATCCTATCTGTACGTATGGGGTATGTATTGTATGTGCGCGTTTTCCTATACATCGAACGGGCCGCAAAAACTGGTTGGGAAAAATGGAAACTAGTTTATAAATTTTCAATTATGCGATAACTGTATATTAATTACGACCGATGGACGGAAAAATTTCGGGTCTTTATTTTGGCCGCGTTTGTGTTGTTTTTTTTTTATTTCCATTCCGTCCTCATTTTCTGTTCTTCTTCGTTTACACTAAAAATGCATAGCTGCTTTTGTTTTAAAATTTCTGTTGTGTTGTAGTGTGACGAGAATAGATTAATTGATCTTAACATATATGGCTAACTATTATTACCAGTAGATATGAGAAAAAGAATAAACTATGTAGGAATGAACAATTTGAAAAGATTATTAAACTAGTACTAGTACCTAAGTGTATACATAAGTAAAAATAATAAATTGTCAGGTACTTAGTAGTGTTGGATTGACTTAACGATGACTATGCAGTTTCGTCTTAAAGAAAGATATCGTAAAGAAGTTGTCCACCAGACCAAACTTTCAGCAATACAGTATATAGCAAAAACTAAAAGTTTGTGGAACAAGGAAACATAAAGAAATTATTTACATCATTACTGGAAAAATGTATTTTGTACGCATGACAGAATTCGACTAGAAATAGTTCAACAGTGTAATCTTCTAGAAATTATTGCGCAAAAATATTTTGTCTATCGATCACTGTTAGACAGTAAATTTACTTATTAAAAATATGCTGTAATCCCCACGTAATACAAGAAGGAAGATAAAAGAAAGTAAGGTAGGAAATATTGAGAAATACGTATCTATGTACTATTATGATATTTTATACAATTCATTAATTAAATTCATAGATGGCTATTTCATATTAAACAAGTCAGTTCACAGAGATCTATATTAATTTTGACGTTTCAATTATCATGCGTATAGATGACGACAATTTCGTTATTTATTTTGACCATATGTTATGGGGTTTAATTATTATGTAGTTGGGACGGGGTTATTTTAGAAAATTATACCTCCGAACAGCAACAAATCGCGGGTAAAACGTAAATCCCTACAAATTCTAATATATTTATTCTATTCAAAATTGAATGTAAAATTATATGGAATTAGATATATGTAAGGTTGAGATGGGAATGGGAAATTAAAAACCAGTTTCTATGGAATTCAAAATTATTAGTGCAAGGAATTATAGACATTGGTAACAAGACATTTTGACATAATAATCTCATTGGATTAAAAAAGGATAATGAAAAAAAAACACCATGGAAATTAAGAAGTTTGTTGTTGAAATAATTGCAGAAAAGTAAATACATAGTACAAAAATTTATATGTAATTCTATGAGTAAAATTACTTAAACTACAAAATTCTGGAAACGTGATTTCCCTAAATTTACAGTAAACGTTTTTATCTCCAAAACTATTAAAGAAGGAGTTTGCGGATTGAATACTCAGTTGTTTATACATATTCTTTCTGCGGATGGCATCTTCAGCTCAAGAGCGCGGATGTAACATAAGAGACATTCACAGAAATACTGTAGGAACAGTATTTGGAAGTGCTTAGTTGTTAGAACATATGTGGATTAAGATAAGTTAAATTTAAGTAGCTAACTCATAGAGAACGCAGGTTAGTTTAGATTTATTTTAGAAAAATGTATGTTGAATAGAACAATATATGTATTGGATCTACTCATTTTTTTACATGTAGAGTTTAAAGTTAAATCTTTCAATTTTTTTAGATACAGTGAACAGCTCGATAAGTACAGGTTGATATTTTTTTAAAGAACCCAACGTAACACTACATAAATATGGCGCCCAACGTGGGGCCATATTTATGATGAGAGTATCAACATCGTTTTCCATTTTTGAGATTGGAACTCCAGAATTGTATGAAGTTGTGTGAAAATATTACAGGTTCTACTACGTGTTTAGTACCTTTAGGTACTAAAGCAATCCAACATTTTAATGTTGGATTGCTTTGACCATACATATTTGGATATCGTTCATTACAATGCTTATTATCGTGTTCTATAAATTTTAAAGCTTTCATACTTATAACAGATATTCCTGAAGAACTAATTTGTTTAATTTCACTTTACAGATGTGCAATGTACGATAATTGCTTCATTCAACCACTCCCCACAAATTACCCAAAATCTTTCTTATGTCTCTGTGTTTTATTACACTAATGTAAAGAAAGAATATCTATGTACATATCTATGGAGTACAATAATTGCACAATTATAAATTTGCAATTGAGCAGTAATTTGTTCAATAACTTATATAAAATTATATGTGTAAGCTTTTTGGTCGATATAGGAGTTGGCCAATCTGATAAATTGTTCTCAGTATTTGCCAGTTTTAGTCAATATAACGCTTTTATGGAAATAATTCACTGGATAATACAAAATCTAGTAGAACTTTGTACTCATATACAATATATGTATATTGTTCCAGAGTTTTGCAAAATAATGTTAGGTAAAACTTTGTTAAAAAAGATAGGAAAAGTATGTTTCTCTAGCTGTCCCCACTTTTTGTTGATTCATGTACATACATATAGTAAAAGAAATAATTTAGAAAAAGGAGTTTCCACTAGCGCTCTGTCTCCCAAAGCATTTATAGTTTTGATAGTTAGTCTAAGTTATCATAGGCGTGTTTTATGTAGCTTCAAAGTTTCAATCTTCTACCATGACGCTTTGTGGAATAACAAAGAAAAACGAAATTTTTCTAGTTCTCCTTTTGTCAAAAGTCACACTTTTGACAGTTCCTCTATTTGTTTTACAGTGCCGGTTGATTGGCCATTAGTCAACAACTGTCGCTGCTCCCTCTTTGTTCAAAGTTGCGGGAATCCAATATTGGCAATCGAATCTGAGCCACTGCACATCTCGCTAACATCCTACAGTTTAAAAAAAATCAGTTTTAACAATATAGTTTAATTTTGATGCCCTATCTTTCTCAATGCTACCTCAAATTCCAACTTTGGAGGTTGTGTACGTTGGTTCCATATTGTTTCTAAATTATTCCGGACTAGACCTGTATTGCTCGAACGTTGTAGGCGTTTCGTATGTATAGAATAAACCTAATTTTATTTGGACTCATTTTCAAAATTTCGATTCCCAAAAATGGTCATAAGACTAATAAAGAGAGTTTTGAAACAGAAGGTAGTGTCTTTCTGCATATCCTAATTAATTTTCAATATTATTTTGGAAAACTTTAGAACAATGCAGAACAAACATATACATATATACAGGGTTTCCACGGCCGAGCGCAACATAGGGGAATACATACAATCGGTTTTCGGTGAATATTAACTCCCTAATACTACTTCACCCAAATTTAAAAGCTAAATATTATAACTGGGCTAACGATATGCACATTTCCACAACCATAGTACAAAGAAAGGCATTTTAATAAAGCCAGAAAATTATTATTTTTAAATCTATTGCACGTGAATTTCTAATAAGGTTGTTAGCACATGGCAGGTCTACACGTGGCCGTGGCGCAAGGGTTTACACAACCGCTTAATACCGCAATGCACGGATTGTTTAGGGTTCAAATCCCTACAGATCAATTTTGTGTTTTTATATTTTTATCTTCAACAACGATGATTTCTACAATAACAAAAATGATCGAGTGCGATTATCTGTTTCGCTTTTCAATTAAATATAAAAAGAAATCAAAATTCATCTGGCGGGATTCGAACCCTAAACAATTCATGCATTGCGTTATTAAGCCGTTGCGTTGTGTCATCTTCTACGCCATGGCAGCTTGCACTCCTGTCACATGTTAACAGCCTTATTAGGAATTCCCGTGCAATAGAATTAAAAATAGTAATTTTCTGGCTTTATTAAAATGACTATCTTTGTACTATGGTTGAGGAAATGTTCATCGTTAGCCCAATTATAATATATGGCATTTAAATTTGGCGGAAGTAGTATTTGGGAGATAATATTCGCCGAAAACCGATTGCATGTATTTCCCTATGTCCCACTTGGCCGTGGAAACCCTGTATAGTTACTTATTTGATTGAACATTTAGTTGATGTCCAAGATGTTCTGTTTGAAAATGCAAATAATGTTCACAATTCTGGAGACTGCATGTGTACCTACATATATATTTATCCTAACACAAAAAACTAATATTACGATTTTTATAATGCAAGGATAAATATGGGCCAAAACAAAAGCATTGTTTAATTTCTTTTTATCGTAATAAGAGCCGGAAATTTTTGTTAAATGGGATGCGTACCATTCTTAACTACTCTTACCTTAAAACTACTGTTTCGTCTACATACATATTACCTAAAATATTGCAGATGCGTTGATGACGGAATCGCCGAAAACTATCGCGTTTAGTGCAGAGGGGAACGAGACGACCGGCGAAACGGGCCCCCGGACGAATCGCACATTTAGGAACGCGTGACCTTGAGACGGTCAGGTCAAATGAAATGCGTGCATAATGAATACACAACAACATGTATTATATGGTATACATGTAATCTATATGTATAGTTGTTATGCGCCGGTGACCAAACACTAGTTGGCGTATACCATCAGCTATATATAGGTGGTATGGGTTCTCGTCTTCCGTCCAAACTTCACACACACACACCACCCCTCTTACCTTTCACCATCGTTCACTTGTGCTGTGATCGTTGGTTTCGGAAAGACCACGTCTAGCGTGGTGCGAACGATAGGACGCACAAAAAATGTAAATGATGACCGCCACTGGCGCGGCAGTTTTGGGATGGTCAAGGTTGCCGGAATTCGCAACGGAACGCCTAACAACAACTCCGACACCACGCTAGAAACTTAACACGCATGCATGTGTGTGTATTATGTGGATACATAGATCCGAATGCTCTTCTAATGTCATATAGGTATACCTACCTTGTTCTGGTCCCATCATCTTACCGTTTCGTTTTTGAATTTAAGCCAGACGTATTCGTGCTTAAGAAAGAAATTGCTACCGTTTAACCGGAAATGCCTTCATTGTGATTCAGCGACTATAGAGTTTTTCACTGTTAATTTTGACTATAATCAACAATACCCCTTGACAAATAGCTTCAGAAAAGTATATTTATTCCGGCTATTGAGTTTTTTGGACATATAATAAAACTAGATGATTGCATTCTACTACAGTAAAGTAACATATTCCATTCACTTATTGTGGTCTGGTCGATGACATATGTACATATCTAGATTTAGACATATAACTATACTGTTCGCAGTATGATAATTATTTATGCATGCTTCAATTACATTTGTACTTGGATGTATAGTTATCAGAAAAAAAATCAGTAGATGGTAAAATGTTGTTTGCATCTCTTTCTATTAGAAAAAAGCAAGATATTTAATCGTCACTCTATATATTATTATTGAACTAGTTAGAGTGTCTTACAGTCGATACGCGTATGTTTGCATAGCAAATCCTTACAAGTATTAAAAGCTTCCACTGCTACTACTTATATTGCGACCCAATATGGTTGAAGGTACCCTCACCTGTCACACACAATTTTCACGGATTAACAACACTTTTACGATTTCAATGTGTTAGCTACACATTTATCCAACCTCACTACAGGTGTAAAATAGATATTGAAACAGCAGAATTTGTAAGATAATAATTATAATTCCTATCGTAGTAGAAATTTGATTTGCATATTAACATTATTTGGTATGTTATTGTGATTATGAAACTACTTATTGCAACATTTCAACATCAATTTGCTTTTTTCTATAAATAGTTCCTGTGTTTTGTCTTTAATGATTTGACATTACTGATGTCAGTCATCCGTTGTGTCTAAACCGGAATTATATTTGGAGTGGTATTGCCTGTCATTAATTTGTTTATTGTAATTTACGCTGATGTGCTATACAGAGTGTTCCAGCGACAAGGTTCTGGTTAAAAAATAGATTTAATTACATATACAAGGTGTATATAAATTGTCTCAAAAGCTACCCGTAGCGACACAGTTTGTTCGAATTTGACAAAGATTTCTTATGGTAAAATGTCGTATCATGCTTTATGCGTCCTCAGGGACCACATGAAACTAACATCCATTTGGCAACACTGTAGTTGCATACTACCGTAATAATAGATAGAATACTTGTCAAAATTGACAAACGGGAATTACAAACGACAAATTGGATTACACAATTGATACATAGGGTAAAGCAATAAAAAAACACTTTATTAAAACAAAGTTAGTAGTTTTGATTTTTCGTATGCATTTCTTGTAACAAATTAGCATCACTATTACCTACGCATCTGCTCAAATTGATGTCCGTCCGTTTGTAAACGCAGTTGCAATCTACGAGGTATTGTTCGTATTACTCGTTCTAGCCTTTTGACACTACACTGATTTTGATTGAAACCATACACATTGTCTTACAACGCTGCCAATTGTGTTTTTCAAGAGAGGATGCTAACGAAGAAATATTGAAAATAGACTCTACCATAACAAAACAAAATTTTTCGATAAATTAAGAATAAAAAGTTTTCTAAATTCAAAATTGCAGCTGTCTGTAACGACAAATATCGAACACAAGCGCTTATTAAGAGACTAAAAAACCGAACTTCGTGAACCTCGTGAAGACGTATGAAGCATGGTACAATATTTTACCATTGAGATTTTCGATTTAGAAACGAACGAAGAATGTCGCTGCGTATAGCTTTTGCGACAATTTTTACACACGTTATATATATATATAAATGATTGTGTTGTTTTCAATCAAAGTATTTTTAGATTTTTAGCGATTCCAGTATACCGAAAATCAAAATATATGTATATTTATCTGCTATAGCAATTTTTTTAGACAAAATCGCATAACTACAAAACTCCCAAATCAAATTGCCAAAAGTAAAAGTATTCGTGAAGATTAGCGATGGATAAATCCAAATATGTAGAAATATACACGATGTTCAATTTAAAATTCTTTACAGTACGTGACGTGATCAGAACGTATTTCTAAAACTCACTTGTTAAGTTATATCAAACATGCGTGGCGCTTATTGCAAATTATAGACTATGGATTTAAGTTTGGCAAATATTTATGTTTTCTGGCTTAAGAAGCCAACAGTTCTGTTGCTTATCCAAGTATGGTTAGGAATCAACGACAGCTTTCATGATGACAACTAGGAAACTGCTGTCTTTTTTTCAAGGTTATAGTATCATATACATACATCAGAGCTAGCAGTGTATTCAAGTTTCAAGAGTATATATTTTTATAATTATTTTAATTCAAACTCTAACAAAATTGCCCTGCATTGCAGTTGGTTGAGTGGTGCCTAAAGAAAATAGGACAAGACAAGTAATTAAAATTTATGTAGCAATAGTAATGTTTCTTGACCTACCTCGTTCGTAAATAGCGGCAGCAATGGACTCGGCGAAAATGGGATGGTTCGAAGAATTCTTATAAGTATATAGCGCCACTAATTTCCAAAAGTGGCGTTGAAGACATCTAGTACACTTCTGGGCACGTGCAAGATGTTCAAAATGTCGAAAAGGAAACCTTAAAAACTAATTAGGCGCAAGCTTGACCAAACTAACTTTTCAAGTATGCAATTCAGAGAATTACCGAAACAAATACTTATACATATTTCTCAAAAAAACAATTGTAACACTATGCAGGCTAAATTAAACGTAAAATGATGATCTGCGTTATGTTTAAAATGTGTCATTAAAATGCATTGTTTATAATTTGAAACGAACTCAATTCGGATTGATGAATTAAATTTGTAATGAGTCATAAAAATCTGAGCATCTTAAATCTCTTTTAATAATTGGTACAAGTAAAATTGATCCATCACCATTCCACAAACTATTGTGTATTGAAGTGGTTAAATTTCATACACACAGGTGTTAAAGTGTTAAAATGTCTATTCCATGGATATTATTTCGCCATTAGTTAAAGAAAATTATAAAACAAATACCTAATTTTTACTTATTAGCACTTGGCAAATTGGTGAAACTATTTTTCAAGACTAAACATTGTTTTAATTTTTATTACTGAAGGTGTACCACTTGTATGTAAGAAAATTCAAAATATTACGACATATTCCTGTACAGAGTGAAAAATTCTCGTATTTGCTGAATGAATGATCTTTCATAACAGAAACGTCTTGCCGACATCGTCGACCCATTGGATATTCGAATTCCATTTTAGAATATTATATTTGGATGCAATATAACAACGCCAGACATGTTATGGTAATTATGGTTTCCTAAATACATATGTATTTATTTTTAACCTTTATATCCAACAGTTGGGCTACGCCGACATTTCCCGAAATAAAAGTTCCAAATATGTAACAATATGGAATATAACGCCGCTGTAGCTGTTATTGCACAGCGTTTGGGGCACTCATAAATCAAATAAGTACTTGTTGCATTTCTTGAATCGCTGCTCCGCGGTTTTCCACAAAATGTAGGTATGCAGATATATTTATGTGTATTTCATACTTGTTTCGAAATACTTGCTATTTCCTTATTTTATACGGTAGGTATATTATGATAACTGTTTATTAACGCATAATAATCTTTAAATTGCATAAAATAAAAGGAGTAAAAACAGATGTATGTGGTTATTTAGTCGTGGTAAATTTCAAAACACAATTACGGAATGTTTGCTTTATATTAGTAGTTTAGATAAAATAAATAATATTAAGTGAGCAACAGACACTGATTTTAACTGTATATGCTTGTATATGTATTTTTGTTATAACTATATGTATATAGGAACATTGTCTCTTAACAAGACTTCATAAACAAGTCTATTGTGCGCAGTAAAACAAAGAGTGCTAACAAGAGATGCGTTGTACCTATGTGCTTATTTAGCAACATTTTGTAGTGAACAAGTTTGCTGTGACTATGCTGATTTTTCAGATTGATTGCTTTTACAAATCCGTATTGTGGCAGAAACTATCTACCTAAATATATAATGTTCTTGACAGACCTTTGCTTTTTGATCATTGTTGATGATCCATCATCCATCTTCGTGGATCCATGGCTATCGTGGCAGCTAAAAATATCATAAAATGGAACGTAAGTGTCATCACCTGTTACTACCTTTACTCACGATCGGTTGGTCAAGTGAACAATTCCAACCGTCAAATAGGTTGGAAAATGCGTTATTACATACCAAGGTAGGTAATAGCACTTTTTCTACTCCCTTACTAGTACTGGTTGCTAAGTAAATCGATCATTACAGCTACTGACACGTAATGACTAGCATGTATCTAATAATAGTATATTACATAACGAGAGTTGTAAGTAGCTTATTACATGAGAGTAAAAAAAATGCCAGTAATTCTACGAGCATGTAATAAGTAATAAGCTTACAACTCTAGTTGTGTACTATACTTTTTCTACGAGCAAATTTCTACGAACGAATGTACCAATTTACATTGTTTGTTGTACGCCAGTCCATTGCTGGTATACCTTTTCATATCTTTCTCTTGTTTTTTCTGGTAATAGGTTTTTAGTAGTGTTCGCAGCTATAATATTGGGTGGTGTATTACTTAATTCATTTTCGCTATCCGATGAACTCATTTCAGTTATTTGTTTTAAAATAAATGTGTATTCAGATAGCGGACAGGAAGTTTTGATTAATTTTAATCTGTCAAAATTATGGGCGGGTACTAAATCGTTACTACTACTAGTACTAAATAGTAGTTACAATTTTTCTACTCGCATGTAATAAGCTACTTACAACTCTCGTTGAAGTGAAATGAGTTCATCGGATAGAGAAAATGAATTGAGTAATACATCACCCAATATTATTCAGTCAGTTGCGAACACTACCGAAAACCTATTACCAGAAAAATCAAGAGGAAGATAAGAAAAGGTAGGTATACCAGCAATTTATGGACTGGCGTACAACAAACAATGTAAATTCGTTCGTAGAAATTTGTTCGTAGAAAAAGTATAGTACACAATTAGAGTTGTAAACTTATACATGCTCGTAGAATTACTGCGCTCGCCGCTAGGACGGCTCGCGAGCGCGCAATTTTTCTACTCGCATGTAATAAGCTACTTACAACTCTCGTTATGTAATATACTACTATCCGCTACCTTATGTCACTTTACCGGCTAGCTATGGGCTAGCTTATGTCACTTTCTCCGATAGCTAATGTTATTTCAAAGTTTATGAAACGTCAGTGTCATGTAAATAAGTAAAGCAAACTATCATCAAACTATTATCTGTCAAAAATATTGCTATTAATTGCTACGTTACCTAGCAGTAGTACAATGAGTAGTACATATCAAAGGTAATTGTCAAAATGCCATGAAATTTAATATTATTATATTTTTGAAATTTCATGATTTAGTAGCATATACAATAATTAATTATTGACCGATCGTGAGTAAAGTAGTATGCAAACCTCGGCAGAAAGATTCATTCCCGTCTCGAGATTAAGTTCTAATCTTTCGACCGTAATGAACCACGCCTCGGTATGTAATATACTATTGATGGAATGCGCTGTCCAGTATTTATCATATCTAGCGGTTCCTGAGCGATTCTTACTTCCTCTGCTCCTTTGCTTTTATCATTAAGTGTATATTGCACCCAAAGATTAACATTTTTTTCGTCCGAAGATGATCATGTAAAAGTGAATTTGATGCCACTCATCCGCGCCAAGACTTGTTTCGATTGGTTGATTAGTGAGGCTTGAATCTTCGTCGACCATACGTCTCATTGTGTTAATGTTTCAAGCGATAACTAAAGAATATTGCTGGCAAACACAGTTGCGCATTCCCTTGTCATCAAGGAATTTGATGACAAGTCCGTGTTCAAATGCCACATCGTATGTACCACGCTTGTTCTACGACTTCCATTGCTTTGATGCTGCTCCTAACAATTTTATTAGGTTACACTCAGAGCCATTCCAAGGAAATAATTTTTAACCACCTTTGCAATGTGTTTGGGGTTGTTACTTTCCTGGTAAAAAAATTTTCCCTCAATTCCTCAATTATTGCACATCAAGTTGGCAGTACATCATGTTTCAGAATTTTCAAATAAACGTCTTTTGTTATTCTTGTACCTATTTTAACTAATTTGCACATTCTACCGCTTCTAAAGCAACTCGATATCATGATAGCCATGAAACACATTTATCTCATATTTTCTCGTCAGAGCGTCGCCGAATGAACCTACGATGTTTACTTCCAAATACCTAATTTAAAGTTTGATTCGTCTGTCCATAGCACATTTTTCCTATCGATTACCTTCAAGTTTGTGTGATTTTTTGCTCAATTTAGTTTTTTTTGTATGTGTATAGAACTTAATTCTCTCACTGATATGCAATGATTTAGACCGGGCTCTATACTTCTTAAGTAATTGTCTGGATTTACTATTTGTCCAGTTCTGTGATTGATCTGGGCTTTCCACTTCGTTTTCTGCTCCCGCGGCGAATCACCATTTCTATCTTTCGTATAATTGTCCTGCGCTAACAACACTCAAGAATATTTAATTATCTAGTTCTTCGTTTGAAATATTCATTTCGCGTAAAAAGCATAATCTGGTACAGGTTTCATTGTCCAATTCTCTTCTTTTCGGAATATTTTATCTATTACTAAAGATGACACACATATTAGAGAGTACAACACTTCTATAATTGCAATGTTGCATTTAGAATTCACACTCTAAAGCGCTATTATAAAGGGTTTAAATATTCCTTTCTCTGTCTATGTTGCTAGTGCCAAATTAAAATCCGAAATACCTACATTATTTTAATATTTCAGATGGATTTCTGAGAATTAATTTATTCTGCTGTGTAAATACTACCAATATCAAACTATAAATACCATTTTAAGAACAATTCTAAAAAATTGCGTATTTTTAAATTAGAACTACTTTTAATGTGATATATTAAATGCGATCAACCTTATGAAAGATGGGGGGATATAGGTACACTACCGGCTATTAAAGTTAGGACAGCTACTAAATGTGAATAAAAATGATAGTAATTAAAGCGAAACAAAATATTTAACAACTAAAAACATGTATATACAAATAAGAAAAAGAAACACAATTGAAAAAATTAAGCAAACATTCAAATTACAAAACTATAGTAGGTACACCTTTTATTCGTCGAAATAGCTTCCTTTAGCGTGCAATACGCTCTGGACCACTCGCGGCATGCCTTTTGTCAATTTGGTTAAAGTTTCATCGAGAATGTTGTGGAACTCAATTTGAAGAAGCTCCCACAGATGTTTTTTAAAATTGGACAAATCTTTAAATTCGTCAAGCTCAGCCCACAGCAGTTCGATGGGGTCCACATTCCGAGTCTGTGATGGTCAGGACAAGATTTGCAAAAAGTTTATGTCTTTTTGAGACGTTAAATACTCGTTGCAAATTCGTGCTGTATGTATGGTGTCGTTATCATGCGCAAAGACAAAGTTGTGACCTATCAAACGCAATCCGAATGTCACAGTGTTTTCCTCCAATATTTATCTATAATTCTCTTTGTGCCTAATACCATCAATTTTTACAAGATCTCTGGTTCCTGCACTGCTGAAACAACGGCAAGCCACCACAGAACCACCGCCACAAATCGCGCAACCTTTTTTTCCGCTCTGGTTCGTCTTACGAGCACTGTATGCTTTTGTCCAAAAACTACGAATTTGGTTTCGTCGGTCCAATTTGCCAATCTTTTGCCGTCCAATTTCTACAGTTGTTAGCCAATTGTAGACGTTTTTGCCGATTTCCAAGACCTAACAATGTTTTTTTTTTAACCACATTATGACTGTAAAAGCCGGCTTCTCTTAAATGAGGTTTGGTAGTCGTTAGAGAAGTCGGTTGCTCGCGTGCCTTTTTGATATCTGCTGCGAGTTTGAGCATTGTCATCGTCGGTTTCGCTTGCTTAGCACTTTCAGGCGTCGATCTTCTGCGGATGTCTTCACTTTTGATTCCCCGGAGCGATTACAATCTTCTCAAGCACCAGTGGTTTGGTGCCGACGAATAGTAAGTGTAGGTACAGTTGATTTGCTCAATAGTAATTTTTCAACAATTATATTTAATATCTTTCAACATAGAATGTGAGAATAGCTGCTCGATTTGATTAACAAACTGATTTACAGCAAATATGATGAGCACTTCTTCCGAATATAATGGCGAACACGCAGGTGAAAGTTTACAGCTCACTGGACCCTTTATTGCAAACCTGCTAATCTGTCATTTACTGAATATCGTTCCTAATGATTTTATTACATCCTATTGACATGAATTGAAATTTGCTTCTATATCATTTATTATAGGAATGATAATTTTCAGCTTAAACACTTAAACATTCTTTGAAATTTGTTGTATAATCTTTAATAATAATATTTACAGTATTGGATAACGAAAACATATATACTTATAATGTAGGGGAGACCGGGGCTAGTTATCACAGGGGCAAGTTGTCACTTTGCTTGTTACAACCGTTACAACTTACAACCTAACTAAAGATGCTACTGCTAGGCCCTCTAGCGGCAACGTGCTGACATACATGAGAGTCTCTGTAGATAAAATCAATTCCGCGGTAGCAGTCGTCGGTTTGGAATCTCCTAACCTCCAAATGTCGCATGGTGATGTAAATTGTCACTCTCGTTACTAAACTTGTTTTTGACGCTCCCGTTTTGAACATAGGTAAGGTAAGTTCAATATGTCGATTTGATAGAAGAAGTTCTGGCGTACATGCTCACGCAAAAGTCACTTTTATTCGTTCTTATAAACCATAATAACATAATTTTCCGAAAAATATCGCTTGGGACATGTTGTCACAATTTGTAAGGGGCTAGTTGTCACAGTGACAACCATAACCAATTATAACTGCTCTATCTGAGAACCTTCCTGCCTCAACCATGGACTCTCAGAGGACTGTAACGCCAGAGCCGAGACCAGCCACTTTATCCCAGACACCTACAGCATCAACATCAGCAAGATCTTCATTGATAACACCCGAGGTTATTCGCCCATTGCCAAAAGCTGGAGAATAAAAGTCTGGCAAGACACAGCGAAGAAAGAGAAAGTCTGCAATATTAACGAATACGCCAGTAAAAGATGAAATAGAAGCATTAAAAAAGAAGAAGCTACTTAAAGATCCAACGTCGAATCTATTTACAAAAAAACTACAGTTACAAAAGGAAAAAAGACAAATAAATTGCAGCGGAAGAGGAAAGAGTCTGACGATGAGGATGATACATTCTGTTTGATGTGCGATGAAAGGTACACCAAATCTACAAGAGAAACGTGGATCCAATGCACAAGATGCAAGCTGTGGGCCCATGAAAGATATACAAATCGTGATCCGTACTACGTTTGTTGTAATTGTGACTCCGATGACGACATGTAGGTTTTTGCCGTGTTTTCCTTACAGTTATTTTCTAATAATATAATGTAAAAATTAGATGCATTTTTGATATCCTTGTAGACGCCAAGGATATCAAAAATGCATCTAATTTTACTCGTGACAACTTACCCCGTGTGCTGTGACAACTTACCCCATCTCGGGGTAAATTGTCACAATTTGCTACACTACAAAATATTTTTTAATATCTCAGTCGGTTAAAATATCGCAATAAATATTTTTATTAGAATAGCAACATATGTTCAAAGGATTCAGCGAGAAAAGCATCCTGGTGATAAACATCCAAATAAGACTAAAAAAAATAAAACGTCAATTTTGTGACAACTAGCCCCGGTCTCCCCTACCTACCTAATTCCATTAATAATTAATTTGCAATAAAAATTATCAAATAATTGCATAGTACAACACTTACCGATTTCTTTTACCACAAACATTTTATTAGCGGGCCAATACCGACTAGGCACCATTCTTGCTATTAAATCCATAGTTATATAATACATACATACTTATAGGTATAATTATATCGGTCTTTAGCGCTTTTGATGTTTGGACTGAAATACAAATAGGTATCAAAGTTTTGTAAGCGGTGGAGAAAGTCGACAACGTAAAATTGATTTTCATAGGTAACAGTTCTTTCATAGTTTCGTCACCTTTATTTTTTTGCCCAATACAGTGAAATCATATACCTATTGTCAGCGTCTAGTCATTGGCTTTTTCTGTAGGTAACACCTCTCAATATTATGTAATATATATAAAATTTGCAGATCAATCAATCTTTTATGATATGGTTAATTGCTTTTATTAGTCAATGAAGGCTTCCGGGACGCGTGTCTTGAATTTTCTAATAACAACATTCTTGAATCAGTAATATTTTATGTTCAAACAAAATAATTTTTCAACTAAAAACAGAAATTTGCTTCGTGCGGCTATCCTGGCTCTATGTAGTAGGTATCGTAGCTAGTACATAACTCGGATAAGCCGTATGTACTACTGTATATAGTCCATGAAGGGTTAAAATGTGGAAGCCGCACGGTACTACCTACGCTACATACAAAGCCAGTGACTCCACCTTCCTGATGTACTAGGGTGCCTTCTACGGATCACCATTGGTCGATCGATGGACACGCCTGTGCGTAGGCGACACAGAGGTTTAACACGGTCGCGTAACACGCATCTCTTCAAGCGTGTGTTTTCTGTACAACATCCTAATACCCGGGCATTTCTTGTAAATCTACTCATCAATGCCCGGACGATTTCAAGTGTAACACATTCAGATTGAGCAACTGTACCTAACTCTTGTCCGGACATTCTTGTCTCTTTTTAACGTTTGCATACATATACATCTCATGTAATTCTTTCTTTCCGGGTTTGATATGTTTAGATATGGCCCTATTAAGTTCCCCTACTTATAAGTAGTTTGTAATGTTTAGCCTGTCTTTGGCTTCATCAGCGATGACATTAATATGTGCCGTAAATCTATAATTTTATTATTTCAGTTTACTTTTTGTATATACAAACAAGATGCGTCTATGTGTGAAACTTAGATATAAGAAATATTCTGGGTTAACTTCTATTAGCTACTACTTATTTCAAAACTAAAACTGGGACTTCCGATTATCGATTTGCCACATATTTCAAAAGGTGCATGCACGGAAATATTCGGTCAATGCACCTACATATGTAGGTACTTATTCACTATAAAATCTTAATTATTAGAAACTAGATACTTCGTTTATAGATTATATTAGATATAATACTATGATATTGTTTACTAATTGAATTAAATCTATACCGAGTGATTATAATGTGGGTATGGCTTGCAATATTAGATGGTAAAACAGCTAAATAGGTACACATATTGCCAGATTCCCTGAAAGAAGATTTCAAAAAAAGTAACATCATTAAAAGAAATATGTACATAGGTACTTAGTAGAATAATTAAAGGCATTTGGTAAGTTCAATTCTTATAACAACTTGCATATATGTAGGTATTGCATTGTAGCGCATTCTTTATTGCAGCTGCAAACTGCTTAGATGCTCTGTCTAGTTTTGACAGCACAAAGAGAATCTGTAGGAAGAATATTAGGTATAGTGGCGGTGTTCATTTAAGACAGGCCAATATCTGGCAAAGCATTTTGTTTGTTAGCCAATATCAAAATCTATACTTAGATATATGTACAAATATGTTTTGATTACGACCTTTTAAATAAATACAAATTTTATTGTTACATTACCAGTGGGATTTAGTGTTAAGTTTTTCATAGAAGAAAGTAAAATAGCAGGCAAATGGCTGTGGACATATTTTAAACGAAAGGGGGAGGTTCCATTACGTGTTCTAAAAAGTTCTGCAGCAGATACAAAAGACGACAACAATTCCAGCTGTGCTGATACCACGTTTTAATACATCTTATTTTCCTGATAGTTTTTCCACTTTTTTAGGTCAATTATAACACTCCAATTTGAACAAAGGTCAAATTTATTCCAAAACCTTTACAATATAATCTGGTTTTCCTTACAACTTCGTCAGTGGAATCAAATTGACATTTATTTCGTGTCAAATTATAAATAAATAACTAGCCATGCCTATCAACAAAATTATCTACAGACAAAGAAATTCAGTGATATATAGGATTATGTTGACAATATAATGGACAATTTAAGATATTTTGAAATGTAAAATAATCATAATAATAATGCTCCTTATATCAATGTACATATTTTTTGTCAAGCTCTAACAATTCTGTTCAAGGACTAGGGAAAAACATGGCCAAAAAACCTAGTCAATTGGAGTGTTACAATTGACCTAAAAAAGCGGAAAAATTATCAGGAAAATAAGATAAGTTAAAAAAGGTCATAAAAATACATATACTAGTTTTAATACATCACAAACAGATCATTTTTAAGTGATTTAGGGGAACGGCGGGTAGAATGGGCCCGCGGGAAATATGGACCACCTAAAGTTTCTACGATGTACATACCTACTAATAGTTAGCAGCGTTGTGTGATGCGTACCTTTGAGCACAAGCACTAGTTTACAATGCGTCAGTAATAGATTGATGAAGCAACTGGGTAGGGGAGACCGGGGCTAGTTGTCACAAAATTGACGTTTTATTATTTTTAGTCTTATTTGGATGTTTATCACCAGGATGCTTTTCTCGCTGAATAGCTACATATGTTGCTATTGTAATAAAAATATTTATTGCGATATTTTAACCGACTGAGATATTAAAAAATATTTTGTTGTTGCACGCAAATTGTGACAATTTACCCCGAGGTGGGGTAAGTTGTCACAGCACACGGGGTAAGTTGTCACGAGTAAAATAAACGCCAAGAATATCAAAAACGCATCTAATTTTTACATTATATTATTAGAAACAACTGCAAGGAAAACACGGCAAAAACCTACATGTCATCATCGGAGTCACAATTACGACAAACGTAGTATGGATCACGATTTGTACATCTTTCATGGGCCCACAGCTTGCATTTTGTGCATTGGATACACGTTCCTCTTGTAGATTTGGTGTATGTACCTTTCATCGCACATCAAACAGAATGTATCCTCCACAAATCATATACTATAACTAGATAGGCAACTATTTATACTAGCTAGGAATATTGTGTACAGCTCCAATCGTGAGTGTGCAAGGAACTATATTATTCGAGCGGCAAATTCGAACATAGCATTGCATTATTGCATTTTCAAACACATTGGTTTAATTATGAAAAAATTCTATTGGTAATGTATCTTTCATACTGCTGCTGGCATTTTGAATAAAAAACATGTTTACACATTTATTTAAATATATTTATTGGTATTACTACATGTTTGAAATAAACAAAAACAGTGTCCTATACCGTCTTGACCAACGTCTGCAGACTTAGGCCTATCACAATGATGATACAAATTACCAAAACCTTTACAATATAATTTGGTTTTCGTTACAACTGACGAAGTAATAACGAAAACTGAAGAATGAAATAAAATTATATTGTAAAGGTTTTGGAATAAATTTGATCGTTATTCGAATTATGGTGTTGTAATTGATCTATAAAAGTGGAAGAAGTATCAGGAAAATAAGATTACCAGGCAAAACAGAGTAGGTAAGCATCGTTTACGTAATTTCTTGGATCCACTTATAAAGCAATCAGGTTCAAAGTGACGATGACAGACAATATATGTTGTATAAAGGAAATCGAGGATGCATTATCCTTTCCAGCCAAACATTAAAAACATCGTCTTCTTTCAGTGGAAAACGATGTCTTATCGATACCGCATCGTCACATTTAGGCACACACAGAGAGTACTTCTTTAGAACCATGATTCTCTGTGTAATAAACTTTGCAATAAAAAGAACTTAGGTGAAATGTTATCCTAACCGTAAGTAATCGATTTGCTTCACACAGAATATATAATTGTTTTTCACGTTTAATTACACTGTACACTACTGTGACACTTGGTGACACTACTGACACTACGATACTAAATTGTACTAAATGTATAATAAAAACACAAAACCGGGGTAACCACCAATGCGTACAGCTCCACTTGCGGTTGTGCAAAAAGTAAAACTTTCTCAGTATCATGTGTATATTGTTACTTATCTAGTTTGTATATGATTTGTGGTATCCTCCTCATCGTCAGACTCTAATTTCCTCTTCCGCTGCAATTTATTTGTCTTTTTTTCCTTTTGTAGCTGTATTGTTTTTTGTAAATAGATTCGGCGTTGGATTTTTACGTAGCTTCTTCTTTCTTAATGCTTCTATTTCATCTTTTACTGGCATGTCCGTTAATATTGCAGACTTTCTCTTTCTTCGCTGTGTATTGCCAGACATTCGTTCTCCAGCTTTTGGTAATAGACGAACAACTCGGGGGTTATCAATGGAGATCTAGCTGATGTTGATGCTGTAGGTGTCTGGGATGAAGTGGCTGGTCTCAGCTCTGGCGTTACATTCCTCTGAGGGGCCGGGGTTGTGGCAAGAAGTTTCTCGGATGGAGCAGGTATAATTTCTTGGTTAGTCAAGTCATTGTGATTTTCAGCTTCGGTAAATGGATTTTCTCTATCTGTCACATAATTTGGAATGAAGTCCTGGTCGTCAAAAATATGTTTGTTGAATGGAAAAATGCCAGAAACTTTAGATCTGGCCGTAGTGTTATTAGGAACAGCGCAAGTAGCAGAGCTATAGTAACGATTCCAGGAATGTCATATAGCGTGATCGTTTTTCCAGGATGCATCTTCATCCACGAAGCACATGCAGAATTAACAAACTTTTTTAGAGGACCAAAGATACTTCGATCCAACGACTGCAATTTCTGACTGCAATTGGGAGGAAAAGAGAGCATATGCATGCCGTTTAACCCGTCTATTGAAAGATGACACTCGTGGTTATCAAGCAACAATAGAACAGGCCTTTCCTTGGTACATCTAACGTTGTTTACAAAATGTCTCATAAATTCCACAAAATGGTCCTCTTTCATCCATCCGGACGGATTTGTAACTCCAATACTTCCGAGTGGAGAGTTTATTAGGAAGTGTTCTTTAAAGTGAACTCGTGGAAACACGAAACATGGGGGAACAGTATTGCCCGAAGCAGACACAGCTACTGCTAGTGTTACCAACGTGCCCCTCTCGGCCGATGTCAGTGAGCCTATTTGTTTTGGCAATTATACGATCTGGCCTATGCATAGTAGTAATACCAGTCTCATCCATGGTGTATATATCTCCCGATTGAAAATGATATCGTTCAAAAAGATTTTCGAGATTAGTAAAGAATTTGTTAACAATAGCTTTATTAAAACTAGTTGCCCTCGATAAACTAGTAGCCTGCGGAGTTCTTATGGATAAACTCGAATGCCTTTTCAAAAAGGCAGAAAACCAATCCGGACCAGCCATTAACTTTCCTGTCCAAGTTAGTGGCATAGTTTTTTTAAGGGTTTTTGCATAATCACTAGCTAGTTTTCTCACCTCCGCAGGAGTCAGGCCAAAATAAGTACCTGATGCCTTTTTTAGATGTTCTAGTTCGATCCGTTTTCCCTGATGCTAATTCATCCTGCGACACCTTTTCGCAAAATCGTGCCAAAGTTCGGTAATTGACATCAAATTGCTTCGCAGCCTGTCTGATAGAAACATCATTGTTTTTAACTTTCTGGCATCTTTAGTTAGGTTGTAACAAACAATGTGACAACTTGCCCCTGTGACAACTAGCCCCGGTCTCCCCTACTGTTCGAAAGATTAACTTATTGTGTTTGTAAACTACAAATCGCTGATCCGTGTAACTTTTGTCGTCTCTGTATACTGTAATTATAAGACCATTATTTTAAATTGGATCACTTTATGTACCTATACTATGTATATTTTGAAGGTTTTATGTCGCTTTCACTAATCAGGTTTAGTCGACGCCATGTTTATCATGCCATGTCGGTGGGGTAGTACGAGCCATGTGAAAATCGGGTAATATGGGCCATATGGCTAAACTCTGCTTTCCTATTTTAGAGAGCAATGCCAAGGTTTAAGAATTAACCTTATCCACATTACTCACATAATAGATCTACCACTACCCGAACCGTTTGCTGGAAATGCTACTATCGCTGCTTGTGCAACTACATCGCTGATGTGTGCACCTTCTTCCTTCAACACATCAACAGCTCTGTCATCTTCTCCTCAACCACCGCCTGCTAAATTTCTTAATAGATCCGTCTGCAATAGGTAGGATAACTTAAAAGATTTTTTAAGATTGGTTTAAATTTTTCATAAATTTTCTTCTTTCTGAATTTGGTTGTCTGTAGTTTTTCAAATTCCTAAAACGCACAATCTTAAGTCGGCGCAATAATAACTAATGGCCAGCCGATGCCTCTTATAATTGGCGCAAGCTGTTGGGGGATGTGAAGGCATGCATTCTTACTATTATTATAAATTGAACTCTAAAAGACTGATTGGTCATATTTTTAACCGATTTTAAGATCTGTTAGAGGAGAAGGGAATGAAGTTCACATTTTTACGTTTTCTGCCTACGCAAGTTACGGTTTGAAACAGCTTGATGTTGGAGCTTATTACCCGATGAAATGCTTCTTAAGTTATGGGTTTAGTACCTTTCAAGTTAACTGAAACTATCTTTATTGCAAAGGCAGTAACCAAACTCAGGTAGCTTTTTAATTGAATCTGGTGAATAGGACTTAAGTCGTTAACTGTTAATAGTATATTACATAACGAGAGTTATAAGTAGCTTATTACATGCGAGTAGAAAATTTGCAATAATTCTACGAGCATGTAATAAGCTTACAACTCTAGTTGTGTACTATACTTTTTCTACGAACGAATTTACCAATTTACGTTATTTATTGTACGCCAGTCCATTGCTGGTATACCTTTTCATATCTTTCTCTTGATTTTTCTGGTAATAGGTTTTCAGTAGTGTTCGCAGCTAACTGAATAATATTGGGTAGTGTATTACTCAATTTATTTTCGCTCTCCAATGAACTCATTTCAGTTATTTATTTTAAAATAAATGTATATTCGGATAGCGGACAGCAAGTTTTGATTAATTTTAATCTGTCAAAATTATGGGCGGGTCCTAAATCGTTTCCATGGATATTTGATTGTTTTTATATAGAACTGTAGCGTAATTTTTTTTATTACGTGCTAGTCATTACATGTCAGTAGCTTGTAATGATCTGTTTACTCAGTAACCAGATAGTAGGTAATAGGTAATTTACTAGTAAGGGAGTAGAAAAATGCTTTTAATATATGTACCTATTCGATTTGGAGGTTCAATTATCTGCTTTACCATCAGGATATTCAGGAGGGGAGGATCTAATTTCCAAAAATAAATGAAAACGTAGATCAAAAATTTGATGGAAGGAAAACAATGACGATTCGGAATACGATGACGTCAAGAAAAAGGTGTTAATCATAATGACAATACATACTTATTTTAACCTGCGTCTTATTATACTCACCTTCAACTAAATCTTGAAAGCAAAATATTGTTCGCACTTGTAATAGATGCAAAGGTCTTGAACCAAACAAAAGGGCGTTCACATTTCCCCTGTTCTTGCCCACACAAGCTATTTTCTGAAACCGCTCAGTATATTGGAGTTTAAAGTTCATTGAAATGTTTTACCACCTAAAGCTACAATATTGTCGCTGGTCACGGATTCTATGAATTGGGGGACACAAATACATACTTGCTAAGACTATTGGTATTCTTGTATAACTTCATAAAACTCAACTATAATTGAGAATATACACCTAAGCAGTTAATTGCGAAATGCTTATATATGTCATCACCTACTCCGCAACACGAATATTCAGGAGAACAGGAGAAGAGAATCTAATTTTCAAAAATATATGAAAAAGTTTAATTAAAAATTTGATGCAAGAGGATTGGGAATACGCTGTAGGTGGAATAGATCAGAAAATATAAATTTTTGGTTACTCTGGCTTTGTCTTTCGTCTTATGCAAGATACTTATTTGTGATAATAGTGTGATACTACAGCATACTTATGGAATTATTATGTTAATCTCTAAGTTCTTATTGATACTATAGGTAGTAACAAGTTTGAACAATAAAATGTAATAAATGTAATAATATGTAGTATGTATTATAAGTGCTCATACCTTACTTATAATCGTATAGTATCACAACCGCATTTATTATTTACATTTCCTAGGCTTTTTCTTATTTAACACCTGTCCTCTCTGGAAAAATCAATATTCATTATTAATTCCTTAACGGCTAAACATAGACACCAATGGCCGACATTGTGGTACAGTATGCGACGTCCTGAACACATTACCAATCCCGTAACAGCATTTAAAATTAATAATAAGGGCGTGTCAGGTGACCGGAGAAGGATCTGGATGGTTTAGAAAAATTTCTACTCCTAATTTTTATCTAAATTATTGTCGTTCATGTCGTTGTAACTGAAAAATTTATCTACCTACTATTTTCGCTGCATATAAGTATTTATATTTTATAATGTCAAAGGAAATGACAAATACAATTTAGATTTGTACTTGATCTGTATTACCACGTGTGCCCTAGTACGTAAGAATACAATTTGTGTACACACAATGACATAATATGTACATACATACCTACATAGTACATACATACATATGTATGTGTCTATAAGATATATCATTATATCTGTTAAACGTTTATGGTCTATGTTTGTTTAACCGTTCAGATTTAGAACTCTTTTCAATGCCACGACCCTCTGGCAATCGGCCACATTCTAAGGATCTAACTATATGTTCCGGTATCTGCACTAGTACCAATTATCTGTTGCAACAGCTATTTATTGAAGATTAAATGCGAAGTTTTTTAATGCTGTATAATTTTTAAATAAAAATCGCTATAAAAGATAATAAAATGATCTAACCTGCTTGCAAAATCATGATAGATTAATTAATAATAAATGAAAAGAAACATATACATATATACAAGTATGACTTGACAACTAGAGGTACAGATATAGAAGAAAAACCCACTCAGCAGGCAAATAGCAAGAAAATATGGAACATAAAGAAATTAAATAATAACGAAATAAGAACAGGATATAAAGAATGTGTTGCATTTCAATCCAAGAGCATACAAATATATGTACAAACGAATTACAAAAAAAATAAAAATAGATACTTAGAAGCATGCTTTAATACGAAGCCGATCCAATAGCAAAAGATATAAGATTCTTGAGAGTGCGAGCAGGAATAATTTAATACGATGTGGCACATAGAAGATAAGGTGATATTAAGGAATATACCTACTCAGCGAAATTTCTATAGTTTCATATCATTTCATATTATTTTGAAAATATCACACTTTTTAGATAAGTAGGGGAATTACCTGTGATAGAAACGTATAAATACGAGCGAAATTTATATACTTCCACAGTGCTAGACAAACATTGTATGAAGTTAGGAATTGCCTGCTAAAGCAAAAACGCTTCTGAGCACTTTAAAAAGTTTATTCATTACTAAATATAGGTATATAATATCGAAGTATAGATATTAGATAATAACATTGCCGAGAGGTAAACTGCTAACCGAGGATAAAAAAACAAAAATAAATTGTTATAAAGAGATGGGGTGTTCAAACCGAGCAATAGCCAAGAAATTGGAGCGATCCCATCGCTTCATCAGTAATTTTATAAGTTTAGGTAATTCCTACAGCAAATATCGTCCTAAAGGAACTATGTAATCAAAAACTTACGCGAAGACAGCACTCATCGATATTTCGGTTAGCCTCTTCTGGTAATGTAATTCCACAACAAATCAAATGTGATTTAAATTTTCCAGTAACTAAGAGACGTGTACAACAAATTTTATCCGGTAGTAAACGCTTTAGATGGCAGAAAAAGGTCTCAAAATCACCCTTAAAGAAGACAAACAAGCAAGACTGATATTTGCACAAAATCAAATAATATAATGAATAGGATAATGAATGGAACAACGTCATATTTTCCGACGAAAAGAAATTTAATTTGGACGGACATGATGGCTTTAAATACTATTGGCACGATTTGCGTAGGAACACTGAAATTGCTATGAGTAGAAATGTTGGTGGCAGTAGTGTAATGGTTTGGCCAGCGTTTTACCCATAACAATAAAACTCTGATATGTTTTGTTTTAACACGAATGAATTCTAAGTCTTACATAAAACTTCTAGAAACGTTTTAATAGATTTTGGTGAACAAATGCCTTTGCAAGGCCGGATATTTCAGCAAGACAACGCAACTATCCATTTTTCCAGACGATCCAAGGAGTGGCCTGCTCGCTCATCCGATTTGAACCCAATTGAAAATCTTTGGGGAATATTGGCTAGGGGGTATATGCCAATAATCACCAATATGAAAACATTAAAGAACTAAAATGTGCGATAACGAGCTGTTGGAATGAGATTTCTGGTTCAGTATAAGTTAATAGACAGTATGAAGAACTGAATATTTGAATTTGTTTTGAATAAAGGATCCAATACTCATTACCAAAAATTCAAAAATTATAATGTTTTTATTTTGTTTAACTATTTTTCTGTAAGTGGATCTATAGAAGTTTCGCTGTTGTAACTTATCATTATTACAAATACTATCTGTAAAAACCGTAATATATTTTTTCATTGTTATTTTCTCTTGTGTTAACCTTTCTTTGCAATGAATCTTTACCTTTAATACATAGTTTGCCGGATATTTTAAGAAAAACATTATACCTACATATTCTGTTCAATAGTTCATGCGAAACTATAGAAATTTCCCTGAGTGTAGAACAGAAATCTGAGGCAGATAAGAGAAAATCAAGAAAGAAGAAAAGAAAACAAAAATAGAGCCTAGTAAACAACATACAGGGCTATTCTACGTTTTTTTTAAATAAATGCGTAAAACAAATCGTGCAGGAAGAACGTAGTCGGAATAAAATATTAAATAGTGGTAAAAGAAAATTTATGCAATTTAGACAGACAACGGGTAGTTTTAGAGCCATTATCTAAGCGAAGATCTTATGAAGCAACGATAAGCAATAACACCAATAACGATAATCAATGAAATTGAATCTTTAAAGTAGTTAACAGACTAATGTTAATAAACTACCAATAAATTTTATATTTTAACTAAGTTATGTACAATTCATAAAATTTGAAACAAGCTAACTGGGACTCATATCATTAACCAAGACTGACGATCAACTGGGAATAGCAGCCAGTAATACTGGAAGATAAAGAAAAAAGATGTGAAAGTTATAGTTAAACAGATGGAGCCGTTTAAAGCGGCAAAAATATGGAATGCGCATGGAAACTTTTTTCAATCTTCTTGTGATTTGTGGTATGATGAACCAAGCAAAAAAAAAGCGCTTAATTCAAAATTCTCTACGAAACTGCTATTAATGAATGCTATTAATTCTAATTTATCGTTTCAATTCTTTTGCATTTTCAAATATTTCATACATGAAATTACAGAAAAAATGTTCAAAAGGGAGGTTTTAACTCGACTTTAGGAACTTTACTAGTTACTACACCACTAGTCTGTGGTCAACTACTTCAACACAACAACGATAATTAGAATGAAGCATGTCTGGTTGAAAACAAAAATTGTATTTTCCAAAATAGAGAAATCGAAATTATACGATCCCAAAATAAAAATAATACTGAATAACATAATCCACATAAATATAAGTATACATAGTTGCTCATCTTGTTTTATATCGCATCAGCACCATATTTTGTCATTAACTATAATGTCCAACATAATCTTTTTATGACTAGATTTTACGCCAATTATAAATGAAATTTTCGAAAGGCAGATTGTGAAGTAAATGTAGAAAATATTACATAACATTTCACATTTGAGGGTATTATAATAAGGAATGATACTTTTCTTTGTAAAAGTACTGTTATAACAAAACAAAAAGTTAAAAAAAAAATAACAGTAAATCCTCGAAATCAGCGTTACTGCAATATACGGTGTCTAATCTATGTATATACGTATTGTTTGTAATTTTTTCTACATCTATGGCGTGGTGAATTCGGCATAAGCTATTCTCTGAAAAATGTATATTTTTTAATCATTTTAGTAAGGATTAATGAGAATGTGACTAGCGGAAAAAATTATATACTGGAATAAAAAAGTGATAAATCAGTATGGAAATAGGTTAAATTATAAATTTATAACACATAATAAATATAATTGAATCTATAATTGCTACAGAGAAATTAAATCGATAAAATTGAATTTGCTAACTTGTTCTACAAAGATATATGTATGTAATTAGTAATTATACAGTATTGTGATAAAGTTTGGAACCAGGCTCTTATTTGATTAATACAAATTAAAAAGAAAAACATCTCGGACAGGTCAATTTTATTTTCTTGAATGACAGCTTTTGGCGTACAAATTTTAGTTGTAACATTATTTGTTTTTCCACGATGGCGTCATCACCATTTTTTTTTAAATGACAACCCACATTTTTTTTTTAGTTTTTGAAAGATGTACCCACCACTTGAATGATGATCTAAAAAACAAACAACCTTGCATAACAGTTTTCTCGAGAAAAAGTCACTTTTTCCAATAAAATCAAATTTTATTTTAACAACACAACCGTTTAAAACGCAAGCAAAAACATAACACATTCGTAAACTTTTGTCGTTAAGAAATTTTTATCAAGTTTTTTTTTGATTCTTTTCAATACACAACAAAACGGTAACATAGCAACAACTTCAAAGCTTAATGTTTATTGACATTTGTATGATACTGACGTTATTATAAATAAAATTTCAAAATCATTAGGTTTTTCGAAGTTTTAATAACTGAACGTGAAAGAATAGAAATTTTAATGATGGTTGGGTACGGTGATAGGTAAAGAACTCATACAGAAGTATGTGAGATATTCAATCAAGAGCATCCTGATAAACTTCCCATTGTAAGATCTACAGTTAGTAAAATAGTTGCAAAATTTATGGAACATGGATTTGTAAAAGATTTGCCTCGGCAAGGTCGACCTAAAGCAAACGAAGAAACAATGTTGAATGTCTTGCTTGAAGCTGAGGAAAATCCTCATGCGTCTACCAGACAACTGGCCCTGAACAACGACTTACACCATACTAGTATTGTGAAATTGTTTAAAAAAGAAAAGTATCACCCGTACAAATTACAGCTAATACACCAGTTAAATGAGGATGATCCAGACCGCCGTTTACAGTTTTGCGAGGAATTGATGTTGTGATGTGATGAGAATCCCAATTTCTTAAATAATATTATTTTTTCTGATGAAGCTACTTTTCATCTTAACGGAACTGTACTACATCGCCACAGCTGAAGGTACTGGTCACGTACAAATCCTCACTGGACTCAGGAAATCCACAACCAACGCCGATACAAAATAAATGTTTGAGTAGGAATCGTAGGACGACAGTTTTTAGGACCTTTCTTTATTGATGAAAACGGACCCCAAAAGAAAAAATCTAATGGCGAGAGATCTGGCGAACGTGCTGGCCATTCGATTGCTCCTCTACGTCCGATCCAACGTTCCGGAAAAATTTCATTCAAATAATCGCGGACATTATGGGCAAAATGGAGGGGAGGGGAGGGGAAGCTCCATCTTGTTGAAACCAAAAATGTGCATTAGGGTGATCACCTATGTTTGCATTTGGAAAGAGGACCGCAAGTGCTGGAACAACCTCATTTCGCAATAAATTTAAGTAGACGTTGCCAGTTAAATTTCCTCTTATAAAAAATGGTCCTATGATGTTGTTTCCAACAAGACCAGCCCAGAGATTCACCTTTTGAGGACGCTGTGTATGGACTTCTTCAATCCATTGCAAATTTTCAATTGACCAGTAGCGACAATTATGTCTGTTCACAGTGCCGTTGAGACAAAACGTTGCCTCATCTGAAAAACTGATGTGATCTAAAACATTAGGCTGCTGCTCGATCAATTCCGCCATTGTTTCGCAAAAATGTAGTCTACGATCTGGATCCTCTTCAGTTAACTCATGGACGGGATACATTTTATAGGTTTTCATTATTGCGGATTTAAGATTCTTATGAGCAGATTTTTGAGAGATCTCATAAATTTGACCTAATTCTGTTGTGGACACGTGATGATTTTCTTCCACTGTAAGTAACACATTCAAACTAGTTTCTACATCTGTTGCTGTTAATGGACGTCCCCTTCTAGGTAAATCCTTCACCTGACGAAAGACTTCAGACTTTTGAATTGTTCGGCATACCGTACTTTTACTAATGTGACGATCCGGATAAACAGTATTAAACAAAATACGAACCTCTTCAAAAGAACGTTGACGATTATCGTACCCACGCATCATTAATATCTCAATTCGTTCTGATTCAGTAAGTTTTACTGCCATTTTCAAATGTGTCAATGTCTAAAATAAGTAAATTTATGGCGATGCAAAAGTTAAAACGCTTTTAAAATTGTCAAATGTGACGGCAAAAAGAATGCAAACACTAAACAACAACTTTTTTCAAAGGTACCTTGTTTTTTCTGTATTAGGACACTTTTTTAATTTTTTAACTGTTTTCTTGTGAATAAAAATAAACATCTTAATACTTCCTGAACGTAGTTTTTTATTTTGCATTCAAAAGTGTTAAAAAAATCAGGGCGTTCCGTTTAAAAAAAAAAGTTGGACGTATTGCCGATTAAACCGGAAGTGAAAAAAATATAAACTGTATTGCATAAAATGCATTTATATTAACTATACGCCCATACCAAATTTCAGAAATCATAATTTTCAAATAACAAAGTTATTCGATTGTTCCGGGACTTTTTACTAACGCTGTATAAGGTTGCATCAGAACTTACTTTATATCCAAATGTCTTGAAATAACCTAAAATTACACTTTCTTTTGTGACTATTCAGAATATTCTTTCTATTAAGTTGCGTCAATGACTATTTGAATTTTCTTGTAACAATGAATCAGATGCTAATTCAATGTATTTATAATAAATAAATTTTCTATCGACACTTCATTTTGTCATGCAATCTGCTATTTATTTACTCAAAGTCTTAACCCCCACTTAAACTTGTTTGGTAATTTAATAATTTTTTTGTGAACAGGAAATACGTTTACTTGCTTGACGTGCAGCAGATTGACTGTCTTAAAAATGTGTGTCTTATTTTCCGTTACTAATTGTTTTAACAATCTTTTATACACTGCGTTCAACAATGATTGAAAGCGTTCCTCTATTTATTTTGATTTTCTGCAGTTTCGTTTTTTTCTATTTAGTTTGTTATTTTACTTTTTTATTACCAGAAGGGCTTTTCTTATTTCCACTTTTTTGCTGTTGTATATTTGTTATTCGTAAGCAAAGAAGAAATCACAATAAGTTTGCACAAATTTAACAATGCTGTTTTAGATTAATAATGGTTTTTACCGATCTGCACAGCAAAATTGTTGAGGCGTATTTTCTTTCGGGAAAGCAAAATGTTGAAGGAATATGGTACTATTACTATCCCAATTGCCACTAACAGTTTCAAGGGGAGTTTCCAAATATGTAATTTACATATGATTGCTTTGTACAGCATATTCGGCATGTAATAGAGCGATTTCGCACAACAATGAGTCTTTTAAAGGGAAAATCTGCAGGAAGTCCGACTATTGTTACAGCAGATGGTGTTGCTGATATTACGAATGGATATGAGTTCCAAACAATCTTTATTATGCCTATCAGCCTAAACAAATTTATTACTTGGTACTTGTCGAAAAATGTAAAAATATTCTTCATTTACATCTCATACGAGAAAACTGTGACGCATGAATTATTAGCTACAGATCTCCCTCGTCGTATCCAATAATGTGAATGGTTTAATAACGTTTTAAACAATGACGATAACTTGGATACTACTCACATCAGTGATGAAGCTTGACTTTACCTTAGGGAATATGTAAATTCGCAGAATAATAAAACTGGTCTGCAGAAAACCCTCATGTTTTTGTAAAGACTCCATTACACCCTCAGAAGGTTGGTGACTGGTTAGCAATGTACAGATGAAGAATTATTGCACTACTACTTTCTTGCACCTAGTACCAGCTTAAATACAAAAAATTGAAAACGGGAAATTCAAACGCCTTTCAAACATTTCCATACACTCTGTATTTAGTGTACTAGTAATATTCGTAAAGAAACTCTATGTCAAAGCTGAGTAGGATGTTGCTATCAGATACGTCATGCGGTTGAAATATCTTCACAAACTCCTAAGAATTCGTCATTGAGCTATTCGTTAGTATAGTGTAATTATATATACTACGTTTATGCTTTCTGGATGCGCATTAGAAAATGCGAATTAATAAGTACGGATCGAAAACTTAATCTGTTTATGCTTTTCTCGTAATGCGCAATATAAATGATACGCATCGAAATATTTAGAATTAGCCGGTGCTTACAAGGGTTATTGCCAATCGTTTAAGTTTGTAACACAAATTCTATGATATAACCATAACGTTAATTGTACTGTTGTGCGGTTGTATGTTGTTGTATGTCGTACACATATTGCACTGTTCGCATACAGTTGTCAGATATGTAATATGCCAACACAACACAACCTATTTTTTACATGTGATATGTCGTTCGTTTACATTCTGTTGGTAACCTGCTTTAATACACTTTGAATTCGAATTAAACGTTTATACAACCAAACCGCTATTCGCCGCTATTCTTAAACCACCCTTGGAATCAGGATTTCGTCAATTCGCATTTCGTGCTCTAATGCGCATCGAGAGGTGTTTATTCTACAGGACTTAGAACCGAATTATAGTCGTAATGCGTATTCAATACGCATTTAGGGAAAGCATAAACTCAGTAATAGTTGTCTAGCAACATTTATTACCAATTTGTAGTTAGGCAATCCGCAGATATTGTTGTTAGATTGTATAGGGATTCCTATTTTGTGAGTCTTTGATGGCCTTTATGGTTGCGTCTTTATTTATTTATTGCAGTGGTGCATCTTTTGGTTGTTTGTTGTTTTTTACTTTGTGTAGTTGTGTGTACATACATACATATTTCTTGTGCCGGCATGCAAAGCTTTCTGTTCATCTCTAGTGGTATTTTTTGCTGATGGATTGATTCCCTAAACAATTGGTCCAGTTGTATAACGAATCAAAAAGTTCCATAAAAGAATTTAGGGTCTCTGGGTATTTTCATTCTAGTATGTTAGTATGCGTTGGAATAAAATTTAACTTAATACCAGTACCTAAAATAATGTGTTTTACTTCATTATTATAATTAATATCTGAGTCTGATTTCTCTAGTTACATTAATTTATTTTTTGAATATATGCAGAATTTGAGGTAAAAACTGCTGTTGCAACCTGTTTATCGTTGCACAGCGTTACATCACTTATCCTAAGACTATGTGTATAAAAAGTTATGCAATATTTGGCAAATTCCAAGACTGACAGATAAGTCATGAATCCATGAGATAAACAATTGTCTAACGTCTGAAATGTTGTATAATTTGTTATATGTCGTATATTTTGCGTGCTTAATTATAGAAAATTTATGCATTTCATTATAATTATATTAGAAATTAATGATAATGACCATGTCCCAATCCCGTTATTTAAAATATTGGAGCATGTTAAAGCACTCTCAAGGTGCCGCTTGTTTCCTTTTTTATTTTTAAATGTAAAATTTTATGCCGATTTAATTTCTTTTGACCTTTTTAATAATATCAATTGGTGTAATATAGCGATACTTTTTTTAGTGAAATTGTGATTATCCCTGTATGTATTATTGCCTATTTTATTTTATTTTTAAATACATCGCTCTTTCAACCACACATACATAAATTAAAGTATATCAACGCATCTGCACGGAAATACGCCGATTATAGGCAGTTTAATTATGCGAAAAAAAGCTAACGTACTTTTCTACATTTTACCTAATACCAAGATTACATTGTAAGCGTTGATTACAAAAAGTTGTATTTTAATTATTATGTCACGAGAAAAATTTCTAAGAAACTCCACATTTCTAGGCATTTGTGAAAGTATTTTTAAATATACTGAACAAACAATGCTCACTCTACCAGAGCAATTTCTTAGAAATAAAATCTAATTCAACGATGTGGTAATCATCTATCTATTTTAACAATAACAGCCTTTCCTTTTGTCGTCGTTGCCATATTACGGACGCATTCGCCACTCGATATAGTATTTAAATTTATACACAATTCACGTACGCATTTGTAGTTCCTGTTCTTGAATGATATTCTAAACTGGTTAAATATACATTCATAACAATATGGTATCATATTGTGTAGGGCGCTCCTTTCAAAATGGCGTTCACCCCTCATATTATGTTTTCCTAATAGACGGTGGTGGTATTGCTACCCTATTATATCCCTACCACTTTATACATAAAATTTACGCATTCACTTTATACACTACAGTATAGAAAGAAATTTCGCGTGAATAAAAAATAAATTGGTCAATAATCCAATTTTGCTACCCTATCATTTTACATAGTAAGTAATTATTATTTATATTTCCAGTTCTTCAGCTGTTAGAATTAGAGCAATTATGTAAGTAATTCTATTGACCTGTGTTTACTAAGAAAATTACACTGACAGCTGATAGGCAATAAGGACATAAATACGACGTCCGGCATGCTATGTCTCCAAGAACAATACATACCTAATTTATGAATATTCGATAACCAGATATGTATTTTTTCTATAAAATCTATAGTTTTAGTCCTTTGTTTTTATTAAAAGCATTCCTTTAATTTCAGTAACATTTTACGAAATAAAATTACAACTGCAATCTTAATATAATTTTACTACTGAACGAGAAAACTTTCCGTTAAAGTTAAAATTCCAATGCGAAATACTAATCTAATTGGGACAATTAAAACTATCGGAAGTTTCAAAAATTTTATAGCAATTACCCATAATCAGAACTTGGGGTGGAATTGATTGGCGTGGAATCAGAATTGAAAAGAATGGAAAAAACACAAATCTAAAACTATTAATATCCTACATATTGTGGTAATATGTCGGCGAAAGTATTTGAGTAGTTTTATTATCCTTGAGTTACTTTCAAAAGCAAGTCTTCAACATTTGATGACGATAGAGTGGACTACTTAAAATTCTCAATATAGTTTCAGCCTATCTAGTCAAAATGTTCGCAAAATTTGTACCCGCTGAGCTAATTATGTTTAGTTTTTATTATGACATCGCTCGTAATTTCTTTATTGCTGTACTTTTAGTATATTTACTCAAAAGTAGTAGTGCAGTACGCTTAATCAGAAATGATAAGTAGCATATGTAGCAGGAATCTCACTTACCATCCACTACTATCAAAATATGGCAACAAGAAGCCACAATAAAGGATATGGTGTAGTCTCTGGTAGAAGAATTTTGAAAATGTCATAAATAATTAGAAAGTACATCTACTGAAAAAAAAACAATAATGTAATAGATAAGTGACCCATTGTTATTGGACACCATTAACCTCGCATTTTTTTACTTAAATCTTATTGACCTATTTGGTTTTTGGCAACAATTCAATTCAATGTGATTTGGAAAAAAATTGAGCGCACGATTTGGATTGAAGCCTCCCCATAATTTTATTCATCCAGCTAAAAGCTTACACTCAGTAACTATCTTTTCATGGTTATAACTGACAGGAAAGCTTTTACTACATGGTTAGAGACAATCATTTTTTATATTTTTAAAATGAATACACTACTACTACAACCTTTTTCCTTATTTACCCAAACTTAATTAGAATCTATTCCATCTTGAAACTATTAAGATTTTCTTTAAAAATTTGCTGTTAACACAGCGTTTTCGAAACAAATCCATAAGGGCTGCATACAACAAATCGTTGTAGTCGAATTGTAGCAGTTGGTCAAGTTCAGATGATTGTAGAGTGTCTTAGGGTACCTAATTATAACCAAATTTTATGAAGTCACAGGTATTCCCCAATAGCGAATTTAACATGTACCAGTCAACAAACTAGATAGCATAAATGCTTCTACCAACGTCTGTTGTGACACATTCCAACAGCCGTATACCATGTATAGGGTTAGATTAAATGACTGTAAATGGTTATGTTCATCTTTTTGGCACTAATATTGGAATATTCCTTCAAAATATCGGAAATGACAAAAGTAATTTCTTTGTTTGAAATAATTATTCATGTAAATTTTAAATCTGAATTCTTCCTTCAAAATTCTATTTCATCAATTCATATTGGCCAATACAGATTTAAGTAGTGACGATTTATTTAAAGGAAATAACTCAAAATGTAAGTCACCTACTAACCTATTCTCCATATACATATCCTAACTATATTTGGGCAGATATTGAATTGGTCTCAACATTATAGTATAAACAAAACCACACTGTATAATTTTCGAGTAATATTCGTGTCACTACTCATAAGGAGTAGGAAAAGTATTTGTTAAACAATTACTAATTTCATAGAGAAAAATAGTGTTCATAAAGTCGAAATCTCAGAACATACATTAAAATATGATAGTCTTTCTGATAGAAAGGATTTTGCAAACTTCAAGAGAGTTATATTTCCCAATACAGGAGAAAACGGCTAAAAACGGGGAAAACGGAAAAATACTTCCATCAAGTTTAAAAAAGCAAAACAAGATAAAAGAAATTTCTGATTCGTGTATATACATACATGTGTGTGTGCAACGGTGATGGCAAGGAGAAAACCAGGGGGGTTGATTCGTCGTGTTGGTAAGGGACGAAAACCAGTGCAGCGTGCGGGGATTGGCGAGTATGCAGTAGGAAGAGGTGGTGGAGGGTGGTTTTTCGGTTGAGGGATCAAGTCGATGCAAGTCTAGCGCCGCATGCAAGAGGGACCATTTCGGGTGAGAGATGGGCCCTACTTGCCGGCGAGAAGAGGGAGCTACAGCCGAGGGATGGAGGTGTAGGCGATGCGATGGTTAAAAAGGGGGGTAGGTTGTAGGCGCTGGTGCAAGCAAGTAGAAGGAGGGCGAGAGGGATTGTTGCGAGACAGCGCGTGACGCAGCGACGGGTCAGGGGAGGAGGGGAGTGCCGGACTAGGCTAGACTAGTATTGATCTAGGCCACCTTCACCCACTAATTTCGTTGTCGGTGCACTGTCGGCAAGAGGTGAGGTGCGGAGGGTCAGGCACGGATAGACCGGCCATCTTCTCACGTCGTCTTGACTTTATATAAAGCAGCAGTGCAGCAATAGCGGGACGCAAAGGAGGGACTTATATTAGGGCGCTTACTGTTAAATAATTTACGAGAAGGAAAGTTGGGATCCGTTTCCTGCCATATATGTTAGGTACATGCAT
>SMLS01068434.1:0-82857 GCA_004785975.1 Popillia japonica
TGGTTTTGCAGCACGAATTTTCATGTTGGCGTTCGTAAGTTGATCTCCTAGTTGCAACATAAAACATTTTCTCCGACCAGTTTGTGTCTCATCCAATCGGGATATCTTAAAATAAATAAAATGAAAGCATTTAGGGCACAAATGTCTCTTCGTGAGGTTCAAATGACTTCTTGCAATTTTCAACAAAAAGATCCCATAGCTCCCTTATTGCTGCTAGCTTATCATACGCCTTTCTTTCACTTCTAGATATTTTGTCGTCGAATCTCAAATAGCGCGAAATTTGCTGAAAACGGTCTCTAGACATGGTAGCGACAAAGAATGAACGTCTAATACATTTATCAGTTGTCCACAACTCGTGAGCACTATGCTTTCTACATCGTAGAGCTCCAGATTTCAGCAAGAGTCCCACAAAACAATCAAATTCAGTTTTATCTAAGCTCTTCTACTGTCTTGGCGAATTTGGATGTGCACTATTCCATGTAGCAATATCTCGTTCCGCTTCTTCATTTGTATGAGTACAAATTTGTCTTTTTATGTCGTCTGTAATTAGTAAATCAAAATAGTCTTTTAGTGTTACAGCATTCTGCACATAATCTGTGGGACCAGATTTTGCGGTAACTACATTACGTTGGTAGCGCCGTGTAGGCGGTTTTGGTTTACTAAGCCATTTCAATCTCGACTTGGCCACAAATTCTTCACTACTTTCTGCTACATCAACTTCAAGTTCACCTACATCTTCATCACTATCTTCTTCGACTTCTTCCTCCAATTCGTCTTCTGATTCGGATACATTTTCATTTTTAACAAAATCTGTATCTTCTTCATCTCATCACTGCACTCACTCAAATAACTACAGTCATAGCAATTGTTATCTAATCTCTGTATCTTTGCTTGTGTACCTATATATTCTGGATGTTCTTCTGGAGGTAGTGACCCACTCACATTTCTATTACATACAAGTTTTCAGGTATAAGATCCTGAACTCGTATTTAAGTAAACATAACCTCACACTATAACTGACACATACTCAGAAGCAGGGTGACCAATAGTTTTTATTAAAAAAAATATACCGAAAACATTGAAGCTGGGGTCCACAGTGTCCCCCCCATTCGGAATTTAAGGGTTTTAAGCAAAGCCAAAATAATTTTTCTAGAAATACAATTATAAAATATGTAGATATTCATTCTTTCACTTCTATTTTCATCAATCAATCAAATTTATACCGGAACGTATAACAGCGACAGTTCTAAGTGCATTTACTTCAGGCACGCAAAGTGTAGCAACTATACATCTTAAAATTAAATTTTTCCCGTATTCGACGGAGATTTTATTAAACTGTAGAGCATTTTAAACCGGTATAATGCACTTTTCGTCAACGTAAAGTGACGCCGCGTTAAATTTCCTTAATGAAATCACGCAATACAATTAGCCGACCTATACGGCAGTCGTTCGGTAAGTACGCGTACATTAAATCGCAAATTAGATCAGCGGGCGCAGCTGCGTGAACCGTGTGATATATATACGTCATCTACCTAAGATCAATTATTCGAAATTGAATTAATTATCGATATTCAAATATATATGTAATTATACGGTGTGCGCTGCGGGTGAACATCTTACTGCTGCCATCTATCTGCCATCTGCTGTACCGGGACGGAATTACTCTTCTAGTTAGTCAGTCAGCTATTGAATTACGTCGCCCAGAATACGGTACAAAGCTCCGATATGACGGTGTTTATAATTGAATTAAGCGCCGTCTGTGTATGGCACTAAAAGGTTTCACTTATAAGTACTTGTCCCGGTTGCAATATTCTGCAGTATTTTCGTTCATTAAATTAGAATTTCCTTGTAGAATTTCTGCGCTGTGATCTAAGAAATGATGTCATTGCCTTGCTAGCAATAAATTTTATTAAATAGGTCGGTTTGAATACTCAGATAACAGACAGTCCTTTTTATTTTCACACTGACTTTGTGAACTTTAATGTTATCTGACGGCAGATAAACAGATACTTGTATTTAGTATTATTTATAGTTTCCAGATGGCGCTGACGACTAAAACTTTAAGATAGTCTTGATAGTTTTGTGTATTAATCGTTTGGCGGTTAATTATTATAATGTAGCACAAAACGGGCAAGTAAGCATAATTAATCTTCACGCTTTAAATATGCGACTGAAAGAAGAAGCATCCAGTAATTGAAGCCGGGAGATCTGCGGTGATATTCCTGGTATTTTAGGAACGATATCGTAACACCAACATATTCGCGTTCACGAGCACACGATGCTTGTTAGGTATATGACTCCGTTTATATTTACGCACTGAGGAAATTGTTTTATTTCGGACGAGAATTTCGTATTTTACCAGGCCAAGGGTAAGCATCATTTTACGGTGGGGTGAACGTGTGTACTGTAAACAATGCGCCGGTAGCGTGAGGAATTTTAAAAAGGGCGTTGGACGGACGCGCGTACCGAAAAAAGCGTCGCGCATTAACCACGTCTGCTCCTTCATTAAGAGCAATAGTAATTAAGAGGAGGATGCCTTTCCGTAGTTGAAATGCCCTATACGTGCATACACATACAAGTATAACAGGAGCAAAGCTTGGATAAAAAAGGCGAAACATATGCGTTTTCATATGTACGAGATCATTAGTTTTGCTGAGAAATAAAGCAGTACCTCGTTAATAATGTCAAAATCTTTTATTATATTTCTTTTTTTTTTATTAAAAAAAAAATTAAATTTGAAATATTTGTCGTATTGTACGAGGAAATTAAATAAGATCTCATTCTCTCCTTCTTGCGTGTCATGCTCGGATTTTTAATCCGACGCTATGACTTCTTCTTTGTCTTCGTCGAACGTCGTATACGATTGAAGATGGAGTCATCAGTAGGTACTTTGTAGGGCTCCATTCGACACGTTGCACATCCACGAAGCTTTTATTGCGATGTATTATTTAAGACGATCAACAGCGAAGCGAACATTTTGGATGCACTCAATCCTAAATAGAACTTTCAAGACCTTAATCACTAAAGTGAGAAGTGACAACTATACCTAATCTTCTTTGGTAATTATTTTAGAATGTCTATAATTGCATTCAGCGATTTCCTGTCACCAATTTCAGTAGCTGTAAACCATTTCAGTACACGATCTGGAGATCGCATCTGTTCTGATGAAAGACCTGTCGATATTTCTGGGCTCAGAAAATATATAATTATTTGTAGTTTTGTTTGTCTAACGACAATAACTGGAGCAGTGGTTACTTTGAAAATTAGCATCTATGTATATTTAAGACCGAATTCTCGTAAGAGGTTAAATGTTATTGTGCTTTGATGAGGGACAAACTTCTTCTAGTTTTTTCACCCTATTCTCAAAATTGGCAAATCTTGATGCTTTGTAGAGTGGGTGGTAAAGGTGTTGCTTCATGCACCTAGTTGTAATTGCGTATTCTGCAGTAGAGGATAATGCCTTTGCTGTTATTCTGAGCACGGAGGGTCGAGCCCTCCAGTTGCTGGAGGTCAGCTTTTTAAGCACGTTGTTCCTAGTCATGACTTTTTGCCTCGTCTTGACACAGTGTGGCTTATAGCTGTGTGTGCCGTCTATTGTGACACCAAGGTATATTGGGAAATCTGTGTGCTCTTTTTTTGCTTTTTAGCAGGTTTTATTGGGTTGAGCTGCAAGGCATGTCCTTAATAGTACCCAGTCATTTTTCCTGGCGTATAAATCCATGGTATTTAGCTTTTTACAAGTCCCCTCCATATCTGCATAAGAATCTGATGTAGATGTCAGCTGTTTCTTAACAAAATCACGAGTTCTTTTACAAAACTATATTCAACACCTTCAGACTTGGCGTGTCACCTATTAGTAAAATTATCGAAGAAATGGTGTAGGCTATGTATGTGTGAGATATTAAGAGAATATCAAAATGAAATGGGAGGATTTTGGAAATTATTTTGAAATTAAACATAGTTTCCAGCATTAGTTTGAAACCAGTGATAGGAACCTCAGGAGCGGTTGATGCAGAATACCATCCCCTTCTTATGAGTGTGGCGCATATAGAACAGAATGCAAATCCTGGATCTTCAAGGAGACTATTTTGGCTAAAACGGAATGATGGTAGTTCGAAACCACCAAAGCCAAAGTCTTTTTGAAACAATGGGGAACTTATGCTGTAGGTTTTGGTTGGAGACAAAGTTTTTTCTTTTCAACAATTTTATTGTGATCTTTCGGAGACATAAAAAAGGAATCCTTAACTATTGCCTAAATCGAGGAATAAGGTACCTACGTTGAATGTCCTTTTGGTATTTTAGTGGAAAATGGAGTATGTATCTACCATAATGTGTTGAAGTCTTTCGAGTGTTGCAGTGTAGGTTTTCAAAAACAATCTTTAAGTCTCGCTTTAGAAACCTTCGGAAGAAGCTGATAGCGTGATCGGCGTAACGTCAAGGGTAAAATTTTTTTACTCAGTAATTTCCCAAAATACTTTAACACTGTAAATTTAACTAATTTGATTAAATAAGTATATAGAATTTTCTTCATTTATCATTGTAAACCTGCGTAAAACCACTTTAACCACTTTAGAGCTTTCTTAGTCGAAATGGGGGCGGTCATACTTGACTCCAAGATTTGGGGACTATAGAGAGGACTCCAAATGCGACAACTGAATTATTATCACTGTTCTGGTGCTGTTAGTTATCTTCCAAAATGCGCTGTATACTCACCAATAGTGGAGGGCTGTCAGAATCTAGTTTGCTCAAATGCTGAATGAGGAGATTCTTTTGCGGAGTGGTCCTCTAGAAGGAAGAGGAATAAGAACATACGAGGGCTGTCCGATGAGTACTTAATCTAACCGCCAGATAGTACCACTATCGCAAGAGCATTTTTTTTATCGCGTAGTACATTCTCGTTGACAGCTGTTGTCAAAATTTGAGCTGCAGATTTGAGAAAAATGCAAAAAGAGCAGTATATGTCCGTGATTCGATTCTTGTTTTTGGAAGGGAAATTGCGCTGCGAAATTAATAGCTGGTGACTCTTCTCTTCCTACACCATCTCTTCGATGGCGATAGTCAATAATTGGTTTAACGAGTTTCAACGTGGTCGTATGTCGGTTTTTGGTGAGCTACGCCCAGGTGCCCCGACAACGGCTACCACGGAAGATAACGTGATAAAAGTCCACGTTCTTACATTTTCAGACCACCCATCGACGGTGCGCACGATAGTTGAGACAGTAGGCATCTCAAAAGACTGCGTGGGTCATACCGCGAAAGCTATGTTTGACGATGTTTAAGCGCAATCCCAGGGAGTTAGTGCGTCGTTTCGTGACCGTCGACGGAACATGGATACACCGGTGCACATCATATACCAAGAAACAGCCAAAACAGTGAACTTTATCCTCCGAACATGCTCCGAAGAAGGTGAAGACTGTCCTATCGGCCGGAAAGGTGATGGCCACCGTTTTCTGGGATTCAAAAGGTGTGATCTACATTCACTTCTTGGAGAAGGGTAAAACTGTCACATGGTTCTACTAATCCGAATTATTGACCCGATTCGACGCCGCATTGCAGAAAGAACGGCCCTATTTGGCGAAGAAAAAAGTGATCTTCCAAAATGACAACGCACCCTCTCACACCTCCGCCGTCTCTATAGCCAAATTGATAGAAATAGGCTACGAACTGCTGCCCCATTCACCGTATTTTCTGGATTTGGCCTCGTGCGATTTATTTTCCAAATTTGAAAAAGTTACTGGCGGAGCAGAAATTTGAGTCAAATCAGGAAGTTATCACCACCAAGGATCGCTCTGTCATTTGCAGGAAATAATTGGGGATGTAACCCAAAATTACTGCTCTGTATGGATACTGCAATAGTGAAACCAATGATAACTTATGAGCAGTGGCTTGGAGCAAAAGAACTAACCTGGCCAGTGCGAGGGCTAATCTTGCCAAAGTGCAAACACTAGCATGTGTATGCATAACTGGGAAAATGAAAACCTGTCCCACAGCAGCCATTGAAGAGGTATTAAACCTAGCTCCTCTCCACATCTTGGTGGAGAGCACAGCAAAAAGGACCACATGTAGAATGATCGGGGAAGGATTAGCTAGGCATACGCCTGAGCCCCCTGAAGTCGAGGAAGCCTGGAAAGTCCCCCGAGATGATTTTCCAAGAAGGTTCAGTTTTGTGAAAAGGTTCGCCACAAAGCTTAGTACCAGAAGTGAATGGGACAAAGACACCGTTTTGAAACTTAATAGTAACGCTATCAAATAGTACACAATAGTACAACAAAACGGCAGAGGGAGCTGGAATAGGGATATATGGGCCTAGAACCACATATTCCGAAACCTTGGGGATGTACCCAAGTATGTTCCAGGCGGAAATACACGCCATTGAAAGATGCGTCCAGTTCAACATCGGTAGAAGCTATGAAAAGCAAGAGATTATCATAATGCCTGATAGCCAAGCAGCCATTAGGGCGCTGAACTCCAACGTTATCAGCTCCAAAATGGTTTGGGAATGCCTAGACAAACTCAACGAGCTAGGCAAAAGAAATACGGCAACCCTGTAGTGGGTTCCGGGACACACCGGAGTGAAAGGAAATGACATAACAAATAACCTTGCTAAGAAGGGAGCCAGAACATTTTTTGTGGGGCCTGAACCTTTTTGCGGGATAAGTAACAGTGTAATACTGGAGAAGCTCAAAAGTGAAGTAGAGCAGAGAAAATCCAAATACTGGGAGAATCTCCACGGTATGAGGCAAGCTAAAATCTTCTGGGAAACTAATGTTCGCATGTTGATAGAGATCGTCTCAGGCCACTGCAAACTGAACGGACACTTAAGTCGGCTCGGAATAACAAAAGATGCCGAATGCAGATCTTGTGGGGAAGAGGATGAATCATCCATTCATCTACTCTCAAATTGCTCTGCACTGTGCAACTCAAGGGCCTTGCACCTAGGAGCACATGAAATTGAAGAGGGAGAACTACCTATTCTGAGGCCTTCCGATATCCTACACTTTCTAAAAGGAATCGGACTAATTGGCCAGCTGTAAACACAGCGAGAATGGGGGACACAATAGATCTTTTATGTCGCAGTGGATTATCACCCCAACACGACACATACATCGCTGGGGCAACTGTATCGAACTCAAATGAGATTATGTTGAGAAAGAAATCACCAGTTTTCCAAAATGTTTGTTTTTCGTTTGGTAGTTTTATTTTTTTTTGTTAATTATCAGATGCCATGAAGAAGTCGATAAACCTTTTCAAACATTGCTATTATATTAAAAAAGAATGAATCATTTTCGGTTATAAGGACTTAAATTACTTTGAACGCTGTTTTATTTAGACTTCAGAACACAAATCTATGCTTAACACTTTTATAAATATGATTTAATATCTTGTAAAACCAAACAAAGTTTTGGCTGATTCAGAAACTCGATAACAGCTTTTATAGCTAATATTTTCCTTCTTGGCCAAGGGTGTGCCAATTATAGATCGCTGTTGAGATTGCTTGAGTTCTTAATTGTCTCCGTATTATCCGCTGATGATGGTTGTGGTGCTGCGAGCACACAATTATCAGAGAAGCAGTTTCAATCATCTCTAGTTATAATTAATTTTGACCGATCATCTCGTCGTCTTCATCTCGTGGGATCTGAAATCCAAAAACCGATTCTGCTACTGCAATACCGCAGTTACTCTACCATAACAAACAGAAACATGTAAATAAATTTCCGAAAAAATTCAGTAATTGAATGCAACAGTAAAGAAAAAAATTAAAAAGATTTTGTAAGATGGAAAATTGAGTTTACAGCAAAAGATTACAGTTAATTTGCACATAATTATATCGCGGGCGAAAAACTTCGTTTAACGAGCAAGAGCAGATCGGGAACGGGCTCTAAACTCCATTTAATATTCTTGAAAAGGTACGCCGAACGAAATCTTGCGAATGATGGTGCGATCCGCGGGCCCTCTCCATCGTGAATTTTCAATAAACGAACGACGAGAACGAAATCAAAAATTCTCAGTCGTCCGTTCTACGACTTAAACAATATTACGTCCTAAAAAATTTGCATACATGATTTGATTTTTTGCAATTTGCATTCAGGATGTTGATGGCGAGTTGGCGCTCGATCGATAGAGTTCAGAAGGTTCTCGAGGGCGGCAGTTATCTGCTAGCGTGAGGGAAAAGATTCCGTCACATTTTAAACGTGGAGAACAGGTATATACTTTAGCGATTTGCAGCTTTGAGGTTCGATGTAAAGTAGAATTAATAATGGAAGCTGCTGATAATGAAAAGAAAGTTGTGAAAGTTTAGAGACGTTCTCGAATCTATTGAACCGCCTAAATTATGTATAGAACAGAAAAGCAGATAAAAATATTATGACAAATGGAGGACTGCGAGAGTTTTATATTTACAAAAAGAAGCACAAAGAGAATCAAAACAGACGTCCCGTCACACGATGAGATGAAATTATGACTTGAAGAAACGGAAATGAGATAAAAATGATTGATGACGAGTGAACGCTGGAATTTTGGAGACTAAAAATATCTTTAGTCTAGTGTAAAAGTTGTAAACACATACTAATTACCGCCTTTAGCTCTTTGTGGCTGTTTCCAAGCGAAAAAAGATCTTTTTAATTTTTTTTTTGGGAAATTTTTTGAAGAACAATTATAGGACGCGTCTTTGAGGAGTATTCGTCTGCGCGTTGATAAATTTAATCTATTCTACGTTGGTTCTTTGCGATTTGAAAATATCGTGTTTCCTGGAAATCTCCACTTATTTATGTTCTGAAACTTACTACAAATAATATAATGAGGATAATAATTAGTTATTTGTTTGAGTAAAACATAAAACCAGTATTGAAGAGATTCAGTGGATGTTTTTGTTGCTTCAGGCGCATTAGACACTGGGCTGGCAATTGAAAGGAGCCACTCCAGACAACCTTTTGTTTGTTTGCCATTTATACAAAAATTTGGACCCTATAAATTTTTGTATCTAGGAGAACAATCCTTGGGGTACAGTAGTTTCTGAATTCATATATGGGTTGCGATCTTAGGCAATCATCTCATAGAACTGCTATTCTTTGACGAGACTTTAAACGGTCAAATTTATTTGAACCTGCTAGACCACACAATCACTTCCTTGACCACAGATAAATTTGACTCCGTTGGCGGAGTAGGACAATTTCTGAATCAACCGTTGAATTGATCCAAAGGATCCATAGAACGGTCTGCCAAATAGCCAAATTTTATACCACTTGATTTTTTCCCTGCGACGACATTTTAAGTTTAAGGTAGGTATATGCCACGTCTTCTTACGAGAGAAGAATGCCAACGAATAACGCCACAGATGTAGCAGACTGAAATCGTGGATATAGACAATTTTTTTGACTGCTTTACTGTCAAATAAACATTGAATGGACTACAAGAAAGAGTTGCACTTAATGTAGAAGCTTTAAAAGAAGAAAATAACTAGCTTTCCTGCAGATGAATAGGAAGCGAAGGTGGACGCCATTAGTCTGGAACAAGATGCAGTCTTCTAATTGGGAAACGTAATGGGCTATCTCGAATTTCTGCAAGAATTGGGAAGTCTGGCGAAGGTGTCATATGACCCCAGGATTTGACTTTGAGCAGCATTTGCAGGTGATAATATAGATCACCAAAAGTGATAGCCCAGCGAACCTAAACTATAGAAGACGTCCGTATGGCTTTATTCGAACGAAGCCAAAACCCATACAGGCGTGGGAATGGATATGTTAGCCCAACAATCTTTCAAGAAGAAAAATTAAAGTAAATTCTAAATTATTATTTAACAGCTATGCGTCCGATTTGCAATCTTCTATTAAAACAAATCGCAAGAAATTCTGCCAATTTGTGCGTACTATTAAAAGCGATACAGGCATTCCTGGGTCAATTACCAGCACTAGAGGTGAATTGTTAGAATAACCATTAGCCATTGTTAATGCTTTTCAATAATATTTTCAATCTGTCTTTCTGCAATCTTTATCCTGTGCATCTACTTACACTTATCTCGCTCACTTATCTCTGTAACCACAATTTCTGAGTCTGAAGTTCTCCGAGAATTGACAGAGCTTAAAGACAATTTCACTATGGGTAATGATAATATACTTGCCTTCATCTCAAAAGACTGTGCTAGCGTGCTTGCACGTCCATTGTCACCTTTTCGACAGATTGAAGGAGCGTTTGTTAACAAAGAAATAGCGCTAAGTGCCTTTATCGATGTAGAGGGTGCCTTTGACAACAACAGGCAGGGGCCTGGAGCCTTCCACAATTAGGTGGACACAAGCAATGTTAGAAAACCGCAGAATAACGGCGCAGCTGGGCGGTGGGTCGGTGGCTTTCAGACCGGGCGGGGGGTGCCCTCAAGGAGGGATTCTACTACCCTTGCTGTGGTCTCTGGTCATTGACGATCAGCTCAACATACTGCACGGAAAGGACTTTAACGCACAGGGGTATGCAGATGACCTAGTAGTTACAATTAAGGGCAAGCATGAATAGGTTATTGCTAACCTAATGCAACAGGCCCTTCACACCATCAGTAACTGGTGCTGTAGGGAAAGACTTTCTGTCAACCCAAGCAATACCGTTGTTGTCTTACTCGCTGAACACAGTATTCCTGAATGGTGCACAACTAAACTACTCCAGTGAAGTCAAATATCTAGGGATTACTCTCGACTGCAGACTAAATTGGAATCAGCATCTTCATAAAGTTCTCCAAAAGGCTACAATGGCCTTTTGGTCTTGCCAGAGACTTTTTGGAAGAACTTGGGGTCTTAAACCAAAAATGATATATTGGTTATATCAAATGGTTGTGAAACCCATGGTCACGTACGCTAGCCTAGTTTGGTGGCCAAAAACCAACGAAAAGACAGCACAAAGTATACTGCAGAGACTAGTATGTCTGGGAATCACAGGAGCGATGCGCACCTGCCCAACTGCCTCAATGGCGGTATTACTGGGATTAGCACCCTTGCACCTGATAATTAAGCAGTTCTCAGTGCCCACCAGCTGAGTATATCACATCGATTTAAAGATGGTGACTTAATCGGACACTTAAGGATTCTGGATGACCTCCGAGAAGAGATTCCATCCTTAACTAAACCAACGGATAGCATGTCAAATTGCATCACGAGCGACCATTTAGGGTGCCATTTTCGAGCCGCGAGGAATGGAGCTCTGGTGGACCCAACTTTAGAAATGGAGCCAGTGTCTGGTACACAGACGGATCCAAAACTAGCAACGGGGTAGGGATTGGCGTTCATGGACCAAGGACCAACCTCTCTAGAGGCCTAGGAGCATCTCTAACAATCTTTCAAGCGGAGATACATGCTATAGATCTTCGCATCCGAGAAAACCTAGACAAAAGCCTGAAGGATGCTAACATCTATATATGCACCGATAGCCAGGCCGCTCTGAAAGCTTTAGCCACTCACAGGTTTGGGAATGTCGGATGAATGTGAAGCAGCTGGCCACAAACAACAGGGTTTCCCTAACGTGGGTTCCAGAGCATGCGAATACCAAAACACCAGCCAAGAAGAAACCTAAAGACTGGAAAGCAAACGAAATGGCATCTCTTTAGAGGAAAACATCCGGACAAACACAGGCGAAGAAATTCATCAACTGCTCGCCAAATAGTAATAAAAAACTTCTTGATCTAAGAAAATCAGACTTAAGGTCCCTCACGCGCCTACTTACTGGCCATTGCCCTCTAAAATACCACCGCAGAAAGATGGGCAAAGCTGACACGCGGCGCTTTTGCGAACTGAGATCTGAAACAGCCGAGCACATACTTTGCGAGTGCGAGGCACTGGGCTGGCGAAGGTTTTAGGATCTAGGACAGGCGACTGTAACGCCTGATCAGATTAAGGTCTTGGCACCCAAACTAATCCTGGGATTCGCTAAGAACATCAAATTGTTAATAGTGCTGGAAAAAATGGAGTTAGTTTTCTCCAATACAAAGTTGCCTCTCAAGTACCAATTTACTGACCGCTGCTGTGACGTCAATGCGTATTCTCTCTTGGCCAAACATCAACATAACAAATTTGTATTTAGGTCTTCTCTATCGAGCTTGTTTTCGCGAGAAGACCTTCATGTATGCTTTGGTATCCTTGAGGGAAGTGTTTGCAGTAGATGTAGGTAGCAGTTGAAGTTGAAAGCCCACTAGCTGAGGTCAAAACTACGGATACACTGAGAAATCGATTAGGAAACCATATCTGGGGAATAGGGCGAATGAGGCATTAATTCAAAAAGACATTTGGCAGGAATTTCGGTCCTTGCAAAAGCAAATCTGTTGGCAGATGCGTTATCCTGATGGCAAACTAGAATTCTTTTTTGCCAAATGAGGCCGTTTCTCATTAATGATAAGTAGATTATGTCGATTTCCCAATAAATCGAGTTTAAATCTGTTCCAAAACGAGAAACGCTAACAATTTTAACAAATACTCCACATATTTTTGTGTCCTCTCCAAACAAAACTGCACGATAACTACTCGGAAAAGACAACACTCTGAAAATCACAACCTATTCTCTTAATAAGTGTATTTATTTATAATTTTAACACAACGAACGTTTTTGTGAAGAGTACTTTATTCATACAACCCATGAAATTTAATTAAATATCACTACAGGAACAAACCCCTCCTACAACAAAACGTTTCCAGAATAAACTGGAAACATTTAGCCTCGAGTACATTTTGCTCTCGCTAACATGATTTTTAATTACACATATCCGGAAAATGTTTTCTGTTTCGCGAGAAAATTTATATACATATGTATACGCGTGCTCGCTAAACGCTGTGTAATGAACGGTTAAATAAAGCGAATCGAGAGGTAGGCTTTGTATTTGACACTTGATTTTAAACAGTAAATGTTACGGCAATTCAGTACATAACTTTGTTTCAAAATCGGCTGAAAGGAGGAAATTCAATCAATAGTTCGTTGTATCCAGTTTAGTTTTGTAATCGGAACAATATTAGTTATGTCGCACAATTTAATCGAAAACTCTATAAATAAAAAGTCTCAATCGATTTCTAACCCTACTTTCAATTTTTTCTTCTTACACGGCGGCGGTCCTTAATCGCAAGACCTACCTAATTCGATAGGCGGAATTCGTGTTGACACGTTCTTCTAAAAACAAGTTTTCGACTGCGGACCCTCTAGTGTAATTACTAAAGTTCCCCGGGAGGTGGAGTGCGCGTCAAAGTGTTAGCTTTTCCGTATAGGGGCGAAAGCTTCGAACTCGAGACACGCTCCTGGCGCAACGCCACACCACACCATGCTCCCTGGTAAGAGCGTTAATTAAAAATAAATTAAAGTCGAAAAGATTATAAGCTACGGTAGTCATAACCGCAATTTACCGAACTATTATAGAACCATCGAAACTTCTTTAAATTTCGCGGTTAATATATTTTCGCAAAATATTTTTTAATTTAGCAAGATGTTCTTGGGAGCAGCTCAAAAAGTTTTGTGAGTATTTTTAGTTATGAGGGTTAAGGTTTTCTTCTTTATGTTTTTCTTTAAAGCTTGATGATGATTTTTTTAATTGAAGTATGACTTGGGGTAATACAAGGCATACCTGTACCTACCACAGTGAAACTATTTCCAGTTTTCATCATCAAAAATGATGCATGTAATTGCAATTACTTGTTTCTTTGTGTTGGTGACGAATAGCATCCCTAAACAAGCCAACAGACAGCAGGACTGTTAAATTGCATCACGAACGACCCATCAGTGTGTTACTTCTGAGCCGAGAGGAATGGGGCACTGGTAAACCTATTTTGTCTGGTACATGGACGGATCCAAAACTAGGAAAGGGACAGGGGTTGGCGTCTATGGGTCGAAGACCAACCTCTTTAGAAGAATATCCAATAATATCTTCGCTAGAAATACTCGCCATAGATCTCTGCGTCCGGAAAAACCTAGGTAATGGTCTGAGGAACGCAAACACTTATGTACGTACATATGTACCGATAGCCAAGCTGCTCATAGCTGTGGTTCTAAATAAGTTGGGGAATGTGGGATGAACGTGATGCTACTGGCCAGAAAAAAAAACAGAGTATTCCTGATGTTAGGTGCAAGGGGCACAAATACCAAAAGGAAATGACATGGCGGATGAACCTGCAGCAAGGAGCTGACTGGCTATTCATTGGACCAGAACCGTTATTTTGCGTCTCAAAACGCTAGTTCAAGAAGGAATTTCAAGACTGGGAAGCAAAAGAAATGACCAATCTGTGAAGGACAACCACACGCGAAGAAATTCATCAACTGTTCGCCAAATAGTAATAAAAATACATCTTGATCGAAGTAAATCACATTTAAAGATTTTCACGGTTATTCGTTGTATTGATTTTTGTCGTGACAGAAATTGTGTTACTAATGGTCGTCAACAACAAGGTTGATTCCTCTCTCCTGGACCAAGATTGATTTTCTTTCTATCCGGTCAATATTCATTGATATTGTCACATCTTTAGTTGAGGTCTTGTAACGAAATCCGACGTTCGTGGCAAGAAAAACAATTTTTCTTGCATTTACCCATTGTATTAGCAATGTATATGTAAATAATTTTGGTCTCACCTGTATATTCGAGTTTTGATGTGCGATGTATGCTTTGACAATGATTTTGCTTATGATGTCATGCCGTAAAAAGGTACTGGCCATGGTATATAAAGACCGCATTTTGCTGTTAGAATCCACTTACTTTCCTTCCTTCCTCCTGACTGTTGGAGCCGAGGAGTTGGCCGGCAGGCGAAGGAGCCTATTAAGTTGGCCTTCGCAAAACCCCTTTCCGTTATTCTTGACTGTTAGAGCTGGGCGCGACGCGCAGGGATTAGAGAGTTGTGTGTTTTTGGGTAGGCTGCCGTTATTTATCATTGTATAGTTATTTAGATCCAGCCACAATCGACAGACACAATTGTTTCTCCTGCAAAATCTGAAACCGTTTGCTCTGGGCCTTCCCTCTCTTAATTTTGAACCATAGAAATCTGTTCTTAAACTTAAAGCAAAAAGTTCGTCTGGCACAACAAATTTTCCATTGATTTCAATGTTTGCTTCACCATTTTGTTGAAGTGATTTTACAAGAGGCATAAAGACTGATTAGCCAAGAACCCTTCTGTGATTTAACTACCATTCTTCTTTTCTGTTACTTCACGTAAGAGTTTTAAAAGCCCGTAGTGTAGACTATAGAGTGGCTGGCAGATATGTGGATTAATATTTATCATGAACTTGCCTTCTGAAGTGTTTTACACTCCTTTTTACCTATGTATCTGCGATATTTTTGCGAAGGCACTCTTTTATTCATCGGTGAAATTCAATATTTAGAGTGGCTAAATTGACTTCATTTCTCTTACACTATGATATATAGATCTGCTGTAAATTTTATTCTATTATGGGAAAATAACCGAGAAAATAACATCTAAAATATTGGTATTTTACTTTTGTACACAGGATCTGGGATTTTGGTACCTATATTTAATGAGGTAATTGCTATAAGTGTATTATAATAAACTCTGCGGCGTTGTAAATAGAATATTAAATAACCATATTTCAATACTGTTAACTAATGGATTTACTAAATAACGCAGAAAATCGAAAAGCGGATTATTTTGTTATTTCACCGTACACCCGATACGGTGTGGAAAATCTGACAGCTCTGCTAAAATATAAGATATTGGCAGGAGCTTTCCCTTCGAATAAGGACAACAGGAAAATCACTAATGACGGCCAAAAAAGTGACACTGCCGCAGAACGTGATCAGACTAGAGATGAATAGCCAGATTAGAACTTACCGAGTTATCGGTACAGGAGATCCAAGTAAACCAATTTTAATGTTCTTTTTTGCTAGTTTCTCCATTTGATCCATTCGAGATTGGCGTATCTTAGGATCATTGGAATTATATAAAATACGTTTAATTGGGGTTTCAGTATTCACTTTTCGTTACGTTGCGGTTTCAGTTTTTACAGAGAGAGGAATTGAAAGTAGAAATGTCTGCTCTTAATTATCTTGTCTCTCTCAAAAAATAATTGAAGATATAAAAAAAATTAATTTAAGCTCAACCTGAAAAATGTATTCTTTATGATAATTCTTTTTGTTTCTTTTTCAGGTAAGTGACGTTTTTCAATTGTTTTGGATGCCATCATTACAGGTGAGTGAAGTAGGAGTGAATTCTCCGAAATGTACTATACCGTAGAATTTTATATAGATTGGAATGTACTATAATACATTATTTTTTAAAAAGCACTTAAGAAAATGGAAATAACTGAATTTGTTAACCATAAAATGCATTAAACTATAGTGACCTTGTCAGAGATCGAATAATATGATTAGGAAGCTAATGGCACAGATTTTTTTAAGGGTCAAGTCAGAAATTTGTTAGTGCCACATGACATAAAACACAAATTAATAATTTCGTATATTTTTCAATAAAATGGTTCTACAGAATGAGAATTTTGTAGAACTGTAGTAACAGCTCTAGGTTAATGCGTTCTGGGAAAAAACTTTTGAAGAAATCTTGCACTTAAGCTATACTCTGTTTTTTATTAAGGGGAGTCAATTGTAAAATCACATTAGGCAAATTAATCTGACAGCTAAGTTTCCCGTAAATATAAATGATGAATTAAAATGCAATCAAATACCTACTTGTTTACACTTCCATATTTAATTTAATTTAAATATTGACCACATTTATAAAAGTGTACAACAATTTTAATATGTATTTTGTTATTTGCATTATAAATATTTGTAGTGAATCAAATATATTACCATAAAATGTGTATTTCAGAATTCAAATTGATGTTACATATTATTATAAATTACAATAGAAAGAAGCATTAGCTGGTCCATCAGACTACAATAATGATATATTTTAAATACATAATTCTACAGTTCTTCAACAGAATCACTGTCACTGTCCATATCACTGTCGCTTGTGTCATCATTTCCAAACGAAATAATAAATGGCTCCACCACATCATCTATTAACACATCTAAATTGCATATTTTGCCTTTAATCACATGTTCTACACATTTTGTCCACGTTTCAGGTTACATTATTTGTAATAGTGGTTAGCAAAAGGTCTTTCACTTCAGCTAATTTGAAGCTCTCATTTTTGCAACTACTTCATTTTTATTTGTGCCCAAACTAACAACCCCCCCCCCCCCCCCCCCAGCCCCAACAATTCACAATGGTAAGATGCTAATCTAACTACAATTTTATTACTCTGTTTTGGCGTTTCGTCCACTGCGTATACATTGTGACCTTCTTTGTGATGATTTATTATTTCCAACAACTCTAATCGCACCGTGGAGTCATCAAACGGTATTTGTTTTGAAACATCCAGCCTTTCTTCCAACTCATTTTAATGATGCGAGCTGGAAGACTTCGGGGAGACCTAGCTGTTATTCGGTGCAATGTAACAAGGACAGTCATGTTGTAGCAAGAGACCGAGCATCAGAGAGGTTAAACCAAGTTAGAGAGCATAGAAATTAATTAATTAAAAGAGAAATATAAAGCTAATTTATTTATGTAAAATTTAGACAATAATTTAGGCATTCCAATAGAAATTAAGTAACCAAGAACTCACCAGAAAATGTCATCAAGGTAAATTTTGTATAGACCAAATGTTTTAATTAATGTAAAATATTATGTTAAAACAGATATCTGAAAGCATATAATGTTAATAAGGTAAAAAATATATTAGTGAAAACCAACCAAAAAAATAATTAAATTAAGGAAGATGGATTTTTTTCATGTCTTCAAGTTGTCAGTATCAAAATTGTTTTCAATTTTCGCCAATAGAAATCTTAGATTAGATATCAATTTTTGAGAAAAACTTGAATAACTGGATAGTATGTTTTTGGTCGTCAACGAGCTAACTGGTTGTGTAATTCTTTCTTCTAAAAAGGACGCCAACAATTTCGTTTGATTTGTCTCTGAAATTATTTTATGTTGAATCAATTTACTAATCATTACTTTATTTTCCAACAACTAGAACTGGCCAATCTACACCGTATATCTTGATTTTACCATTTTCCAAGGCTGTAATCCCTGATATAGATCGATCCTCGGAAGTAAGGTTAGAATTTTCTATCCATTAATTGTTGCATCTTGAGCCATCCCGTTATTTATTATTTCACCAATAGCTATTTCAAAAGTCGATTTGAGAGATTTAATTCTATATTTCATAAAATAAATAGTACTATTTAAAATATTTAAATTATCTAAAACCGTCGCCAACCACAAATATTTTAAGTTGATCTTGAATCATATTAATTCAAACCAATAACACGGTGGATAAGTTAGTTTTTTTTATTTTAAAATTTTGTTAATTCAACAACAGAGATCACTAGTAATAAGTTTTGTCAAGTTTAAAGAATTTATTTATTAGAATTAAGTACATTTTTTTTATAACCTGTGTAATTGAATCAATTAATATTGCCTATTTACCCAGAATTAAATATTTGTTTGTTTATTATTTGTTTTCTGTGTAATTATAATAAAATTGTGTATAAATGAATTGTTGTCTTATTGAGAAAAGTGATTTTTTACGTTGGTTAATTTATTTCATAATACCCAGTACTTGAAACTCGTGAACACCCCTGAGAGAAAGAGAGCTCACCGGACCCAAAATTTAAATCTGAGAATTAGTTTTTTTTATTCATTGTTTTTCAAAAATGAGTAGAACTCACTAACGTGGCATCAAATTATTGTGATGCCCTCAACGTCTGGAGATCTACGATAATACATATTTATAACTATTTATGTATGTTACCTAAAGTGTTTGAAATTTGCAGTGTTATCTGTGTTTTCTTTAAGGCAAGATTATGATTTTCTTGTATGTATATGTTCAGTATATGTCCTGTATAATTGTCCACGCCCCAAAGTAGCACGTTTTCTTGGAGGCGATGTTGATAGTCCACTTGTATTGGGCTGTGGATCCATTTTTACAAGCAAATAGTTTTAAGAAAACTGATTGTCTTGTTTAAACGTAACAGAAACACAAAAAGATAATAGAAAAATATTTAGCGAAATATGTATTTACTCAATAAGCAGTGTCTACAATATGGCGTCGCTAAAATACCAAATGTTGGCAGTGTAAACATTGTTACGCCCAGAAACTACATTTATAGCACGCGCATCGACATACGTGTAATCTTGACGGTCTACCTTAACGGCTGTTAATGCTATTCTACGAGTATTTTATTTTTTAATGTAATTGCTAAATTCTCTCCGTAATTGCAAGAATTGTCTGTTTACACCTTCCCTATTTTGCTGTCAACTTGTGGATTCTTTGTCCCATTTCTATTTCCTATCTGAATTTAACAGGTTTGGTTCTACGAACAATGTTATTTAGAGCGGTATCTTTTATCGCATATGAATACCTAGCTTATCGAAACTCCTTGTCGATACAACACCCTCGATAGTTCATACTTTAACGTGTTTCGTGGTACTTAATCCTCTTTTAGTCCTGCCTCGTGAATATTTTGTAGGTCCTGTTAGAACACTCGGTTGTACCTCGCTTTACCTGAAAAATTCGTATTGGCTGGACAAATTGCAGCTGTCTGCCTTGGTAGTAGCGTTCACCGTATGAAATCATTGTATATTTACCCTTTTTAACGTTCCTTCCACGACAGTCGGCCGAGATTGTTATCTTGCAATTATTTCTAAGTTTTAAATTTTGTTTTGATAAGATAGGTTATGCGTAGAGCTGTCAGATTTAAGAACTGTTAGACACTAGTTACTGTGCAGTGGTGGTACCACCTTATTTTCTCTGGGATTGGTAACATTGTTTCACTTGTTTCCGCCTTCCTCCTTGCTTCTAGAACGACGGACCACGTTCTGACTTCGTCCATTTTAGCCAAACGGGTACCCACGCGTTAGATAGGTTTTGATCCAGGTGGATCCTCGCTAGTATAGCGGCTCTGAATCTACGCGTGTAATACTTCCTGAATTTACGATTGCAATATTTTGCAATATATTTTCGTTTATATGACTAAAAGTCAGATTAGAATACGGAACCCGTTGGTGTGTCGTGACCCGGCTTTTTAGTTCCGGTTATTAGTTCCAGTTCTTTGTACCAGTTTTCTAGTACCTGCTGGTGTAATTCCAGTCCATAGACGTAGAATACTACAAGAAATAGTTCCATCCGTTTACCGCACGTGGGAATCTGTACACGGGGTCTCGTTTTCCACTTTTCCTTTTTGGAACGCCAGGACCACCTCGACGAGAACGCCTTCCGTGGGACTGGTGGATGCAGGTCAAATTTACGTCTATTCCTTTTTCTATTAACCTCGAATTATTTTTCAAACTTTACAATTTATAACCATTGTAATTTAACGTCTGCAAGTGTAAATTTTTAAATAATGATAACCAGATCTAGCTTCAAATTTTCTTCACGTATAACTTAAATTTTCTTCACTTATAACTTTGTTTTAAACTCAATAATTAAACTAGTGTAAAACCTTTGAGCTCACTAGGAGCACTTACGTCAAACTTACCTTTTTTTTATTATTAGTTATTACATAAATTCCTATATTTAATATATCTGTCCAGATTTTCTGGTAAATTACTAGATTTAGTTTGGGGAAATGTTCCCGTTACTTTTTTTTATGTAAATTATTTGATGTGCGGCCGCGTCTGATCAGACCAAGCTTACCTTAAAAATTTTGTCTACTTACTTTCTCTTACTTAAGGTATTATTATTTTTAATCGTCGTGTGGCGCTTGAGCCTATGATTTAACTTTTTTTATTTACCCTGTTTGCCAGAATATCCGAATATAAACTTAATACAGGTTACTTTTTTTTACTGTATACGCATGTTTCGTGTGACTACCCCTTCCCCCCAATACTCCCCTTCTGGTTTCCAGAGCGGGGTAAGTACTCTGGGTGCTTCGTGGTGTATATTGGAAACCAGTGGCGCTACCAGTTCCACCTAACCCACACCGTCTCCACTGTGCTGAGCCGCCCTCGAAGTATCCCCTTCATACAACAACAGGTAGGTCCCATGGGTAACGACCATATTCCAGTCCCGCATTAAGTACCGTATTAAGTCACAGTTAACAACGGCCTGGTAGCAACATGACCGGCAACAAACCAATCGTAAGCCTTTATTTTGGCGGGCTATATTCAATTCACTCCCCTTATTAAAAAACAGAGTATAGCTAATATTGTTCGTTTAAAAGTCCTATATAAATTGAATTCACAGTGGCGGGTAACCCTATGCAGCCTCTCCGCTAAAAGACCTATTGTCCCCATCTTGTTTTAAACTTCTCGACTACGGTGCACTTGTAGAAAAAAGTGAGTGAGTTGGTTGAGAGTTAGTTTTCCTAATCTAAGTTCCATATTCGGCAATCGGCAAGGAGATGCGTGGAAGTTTCTTCTACCCCCACACCTTCTAGACTGGAGAGAAGTCTATGTTCAGTGTGTAGTGCCCAGCAAGAATGCCTGTAAGCACCTGGTATGGATCCAATGGCTTTTTATACGTGTTGCCACTTCTCTTCTTATGTCATTAACGTGTTCATCATATTAGCATCTTCGAAAACCTTAACAGTCTCTGCCAGCCGCCTCGGGTATATGAACAAAGTATGTGCCATGCCATCCAGAGTTCCGCAGTATGGATATTTATCAGTGTCTGCTTTTCTCTTGTCACACAGATATTTTCTGAAACATCCGTGGCCGGATAGGGCTTGGCTTAGGAAGTAGTCGACCTCTCCGTGACAGCGTTTCACCCGCGGTTTTGTGACGCGGATTAGCCTTCTTGTCCATGTTGCATCTTTTCGTTTTGGTCATTTCTGCCGTCATCTCTTCTATGGTCTTTCCTTGGCATCGGATAGGTGGCGTCCCTGCAATTACTCCTACTTCCTCCGAGGAAATTGTTCTAAAGGCGCACGCAACTCTTATATTTATGAGACGCTGGATTCTTGCCAGTTTCCCATTCAAGCTTTGGTATCCTGATGACTTTACACCAAATTGGAGCTGCGTACAGGATCATGGAGTTGACCACACACCTAAGTGGCCTCCTCTTATTGGAATGTCTAGGACCGCCGCATAGTTTTTTAAGCTGTAGTAGTTACGTGGTCGATTTTGTGGTCAATTACGTCTTTGAGGATCAAAGCAGTTTTACTTCATGTTGTGAGTAAGACGACTTTTCTTTTGGGGCCAGTTGTAATACTCTGGCTTTCAACCAAGAAGAAGATACTTCGTTGAAGCTTGTTCCCATATCTACTTTGCGGTGGCAAGGATTCTTATGGCTAGCAATAAAATTAATGATCTATATATTCTTGGTGAGACTGATTTTTACCTACTAGTGCTAGAGAGCTTCACGATAGAGCAGATGCTGATTCTAGTTAATGTCTGCCAATATGCATATTTTAGTTCGGACTCGATCATTTCCACGCAAGTATGTCACTCACCATCATCATCATTATTATACACGAATAACCACAACTATTCTCCATAACCTATTCGATAACTTACTTTTATCCCGACACATAAACAGGGAAACTTCGTAGAATTGCTTCGCGATACTACACCTCAAACGGCCGTGACGAATCAATTACAAACGACAATTAAGTTTATCGGAATCGAAGGGGGATTTGCGAAAGATGAATGTTCTTAGAAAATAGAAAAAAAAAACAGAAAGTCAGCTCGCAGATCGTATATGATAGCGCTTATCAGACAGAAGACGATCGGATTTCGCAACTCCAGGGAACTGACATTTGTTCAGACTGGAGCTGAAATTGCTGAAATAAGTTACTTTAGCGCAGAAGCCGAAATCAATAGAAAAAAGGGAAATGGACGTATTTTCGGGCATCAGGTGGTAATTAATATTTTTTATCACACCCTAACTCATATACTGATATTGATGTTATACATTTCAATGATAATATTGATGAATATTCTAGCTTGTATGTATTTTCGCGCTGAAGCACCGATTATGTTCTATATATCGAAAAATATATTTTTTAGAAGACTATGGAGATATAATAAACAATCTATTAAAGAATCTTCGGCGCAAAATTTTCTATTTATATTTAACCTACATTCTTCCAACGAAGTATCATCAAGAAAAAAAATAAATATATAAATTTGTATCTTGTCGATGAAGCTAGCGATAAATGAAATAATACTCCCTCGCGTACCTTTATTCTGCCATCCTCCACTTCTAGTTTGAGCAAAAAAATTAAATTTTCACCAAATCGAAGGCCTGGAAATTCTCGCATATATATACGGAATCTTTATACGTCCCTCACGCGTAACACGTTGTATCCCGCGAAAGCGTTAAAAAAATACAAGTAAGTAAGTGGATAATAAAGTTGTCGGATTTATATGTTTATGTAAATTAAGGAAAAGGGGCAAAATTCTCTGGGGAAAACGGCTAAACCATCGATCACCCGTTCGAAGGACTTGTTCCCTTTCGCGGAACGGGACCGACGTCGAGATCTTTCGAACGACGACCCAATGCGATTTCAACACATATAGAGAGCGGAAAAAAGCGTTCGTAAAATGACAATAGTTAAACACGATATATTGATTTAAAAAAAGCGTCTATTTACTCACCGGCACACGCGTACAACGTATGCGTATGCATCCTTTCTCGTTTCCCAATTTATTTAGAAATTTAACGCAGGTTTTCCATGTTAGGGTAAGTTCCTGTCGTAGAGAATTAATAGCCGATGAATCGATTTCCTGTCAAACGAATAAAGATTATTTATTATTCCTTTATAAGTTGACGTGGAACCTTTCATAAAGGCTGCCGTTTCTTTTTAATTCTATCCCGGTAAAACACCCCTGCTGTTTAGTTAAACTGCATTTGAGAATATAAAGTAATAGTAATTTAAAAGCAATTTGTTAAAAAGAAAATGTATTGCAAGACTTTATTATAACTTCCCAATTTTCCGACAACCCACAGGTAACTTTTTTTTAGCAAAGGCTGAAAACAGTAACTATCATTGTATAATAGAGACTATACGATGATCTCTAGAGAACCGGTCAGCAAACTTTCTACGTCACAAAGGCTTTGGATATAGGCCTATGGAAATATTAAAAGGATTCATAGCCAAGAAGAACAGTGAACCAACGCCAGATCCAGCTGGATATGCTCACCTACCTTGTTGTGGAAAGTCATATATGGGATAAACATGACGCAGTATACGATGTAGAATAAAAAAAACATGGAAGAGATGCTTAGCAATGATCCATAGAACACTTACACCAGGGAGGGGAATATACATCAACTCTGACACAGCACTGGCACTGGTTAGAAGTAAACATTATCGCTGGAAATCAGAGAAGATGGTTGCAGACTGAGAAAGACGTGGACCAGTTTTTAGAGAACTTCTGAAGAAGCCGGTAGTATGGTTAGAGAAATGTCTAGTTGTACAACGACTATTCACCGACATCGTTAAGTTTCAAAAGATATCAAAATTGTTGCTGCTGATACTGGCGTTTATGGAGACAGAAGACAAAATATTTTATACAAATCGAAAAAAAAATTGTAGGCCTAAGTGCTGCAGGCGTTTGCTCAGGGGAAACACTTGCTTACCTGTCCGAAATCATACTAATTAGGAAATGTACGAAATTCAACTTACCTTATTAGCATATCCATAACCCGGTGTAATGTCCTGGTGTAATAAGCAATGAAACAATACGGAATTAGTACTGTCATACGATCAACCCGTGGCGACAGACACGATTTTTGCTGATGTTATGATTAAGTTGTTGCAATATGAGACTGTTATGATAAGAGGCAGTTATCAGATAATCGCTAAACTTGCACCTGTCATATATGAACCATATGGTAAACGGTGTACCATAACAGCAAGAATAGTTCAGTTCTAGGGAAGTATTTAATATTTACCAACAAAAATAGGTTTTTTGACTCAATTCAATTGCTAACTTTTTTTGTTCTAATATCATATCTACCACCATATTATGTCAGTAGGTGACTAGTGACGTGTTGGGTAAGTTAGGATTGGGATATAAGTCGTTCCATAGGCATAACCGTAATAAGAGTTTATAGCCAGCGTTAAGGAGTGTTAGGGCAGAAATTGCTAATTTATTAAACTGATATACTAGTTGGTAGGGTTGATTGACAGTTCTTTGCACGGAGAATGAGGAAGCCACAAATTTGCAAAAATAGTGGAACAGAAACACAGCTAATTAGGCTAGGATGTAAATTAGTCTTAGATGCACTTAGCAATGTAGGATTAAGAAAATCAGTTGGTAGTTAAGTAGGTTGAAAACAGAGGTACGCTAAAAGTAGAACTTACAATGGGACTAATGTAATTTTCTTGGGTGAAGACCACTAGATAATTTTTTATCCATAGCTTCAAATGCAGATTTGAAGAAACTGGTAAATGAGAAGTGGGAAGAAATAATTTGTAACTCAGATCGTCTCAGAGATTCTACTGAAGTCTACAAGGGATCTCAAGCCCCTGAAAATGTTTCTTCATATAAAGGAGCGATTGTACAGAAATGATACACAAACAGATAGAGAGAAAAATCAGACGGTTTAAGCAGTGGTTACAGCATTTGGCTTCACAATGTTTAAGTATTTAATTTACTCTAAAGAAAGTTAGTAAACTAATTTACTCTACTACATTTGTTTGTTATTTGTCATTTGCCACTATTGTAGCATTTGTTTGACAACTTTAATTCTGTCCTGTTGTCGCTTTCTGTGTCATCAGCGTATTCCCTATCTTCATTTTTAGTCATCATATCAGAATTATTATCCAAGACTGTTTAGAGCTAAAATTGATCCATTGCGAATATATTCAAGTAGTATATTTTTTTTTGTCTCGTTGACATAATGTCTTTATTTTTCTAAATTATTGTTCTAAATTTCTACGCATTTTTGTGTTAAGGTCATGAGGTCCAGGCGTGATTTTGAGGGTCGACCAGATTTAGGTAAATCACAAACATATCCAAAGTTTCGGAATTTATACTCAATATTGCTTACAATGCTTTGGCTAATGGGACGCCGACCAGGATGAATTTCATTGAACAATTCAACTACTTCTTATTGGGTGCGTATCCTGTCTCCAAATCCGATCATGCAAAGAATTTAAATTCGTTCTCCTTCAGTAAATTTCGCCATTTTAAATAAAATGATAAAGTCACTACTCAATAAACAGTTCCTACATACTGCTTTTGCCAAACGAAAGATACGAAATCGATAAGAAATATAAAAAAAAAACCAAAAAAGTACGATTGAAGGTTTTTATCTGACAGTAATAAAAAACATTCTCGGTTGCTAAGACAACTGTCAGAGAAGCATTATTTCTGATGATGTGTACGTAGAATGAGACGCTCTTTCAATTGGCATGGTCGAAATTGGGTGTTGCCATTAAAAAAAATTATCAATGACGTCATATCTCGAATGACAATTACGTCACAAATATGGATCGTATATCAAGTGCCTTTGTTTAAAATAAAATCGACGTTTCAGAAGATTTTTTCGATAACTCTCAATTTCAGAAATAATGAATTTATTCATGACTATGCACTGTATGTATATTTATACGAGAGCAACTACAACATGGTTGCTTCAATTAATTTGTAACTAACTTCATGTCCGCTATTCCATGAATTTTCGTCACCTCAAAAATTCTTATTAGGTTGATTACGAGACTGGAAAATAACCGATTCCGTTTACGCCACTGATCCGGCATAAATTACTTTTTAGTGGTTAGGTATTCGTTAATTTTGTTCAAAATATTGAAAACTGCTTTTTTGCTATTTGCAGCACCATGGCATGCATCTGTATGGAGACATTTTTGTTTTTGAAGCACTTAATATTTAATTTACAACAACTTAGTGTACTTTGCGGTAAGAATTTACAGGAGCAATAAACAATTTATCTTCGGAAATAAAATTTGATCATATATCCTATTACTGTGTGGACATAAAACCTAACGCTTTTCCACAAATTATATTAGGAACAATGGGCAAGCAGTTGCTGTAGTACAATCTACACAGTCCGGAAGTGATTAGATGTGTCCAATGGGAGGGGATAGGTGTAATGGCCCCGTAGTTTTACACCTTAATCCCCTTGAAACTCGACTGCTGGAGCAAATTGTCCCTTGACACGTATAAGTACAATGAAGGAGAGTGTCCCACTGCAAACTGCCCTTATCTTATACATTCAACTACCCTAAACACACAATTACAAGGAGACGTTATATTACACGCTAAGTCATGGACACACAGAACTTCTACATGGAGATGATTATGTGTGAGTTTGAAGATGTACAGCCCATCAAGATGGTACAGAACCAATTTGAATTCTCTGAAATTCTGGTTAGATACAGCAAATAATTGGACGTTATTTTCTTGTAAGGATATCTTCTAATTTAGGAGATTATGAAAGTTCGTTTAAAAATCTTATTAAAGTAATTTTTTTATAAACAAACTCGGGACAGATCCGCGTTGATTGACTGTAGCACATCTGTGCTGTATCTCGTAAGCGTGTATGCTGGAAACACTTTAATATTATGCGCAAACTTTAGCTGTTGACAATTCCGTCAAAGAAACTTTTCCACTGTACGTTATTCCGAAACGTTTTCCGAGTTCGACCCTATGTGTCTAAGAAATTTTTCTTTTTTTCTGCCCTTCTTGCACCTTATTCTTTTCTTCCCTGTTTCTCGTAACACCGTATGTTTTTAAACTAACGGTTATTGTCGCTTTGTACGTAATAGTTTCAGCGAAGTGTTTTAAATAACTATATTTTTGAAAGGGAATATTCTGTGACTTCTACGTGATACTGCGGTCGCTGAAGCCTTTCAAAATGCTAATTACTATTTAATATTCACAACCTTATCTTGGTGGTTTCCAGGTTAAGAGAAATATGTTTTTATGTACGGAAGTGCTTGGGGTAATGTGCCGACCCCGTTGCCTTCACATTGTATATTTTTTAAATACATTACGAACTAATGTAACCTTAACCATAAATATAATCCCTTGGCTAATTGCCTAAATTAATTTAGAATATTCCTTTATCTACGCAAGTAATGTGCTTCTATATTATTTTTCTCTTGTTTTTATTTTTTTTTGTCGGAAACATTTAGATTTTCAGTAAAGTAAAATTTGCTTCAAACAAAAACGAACAAAATAAACGAAAGTAAAGGTACAGTTGACGGACAAGTACAGTAGTAATATAACGATAAAAGAAATGAATACTTAAATATCAGAAAATCGTACACGTTTTAGCTTGAAAATTTTTATAAAAGAAGGTCACGAACTTACTATTCCCTTAAATTTGCAATATAAATATCGCGAGTAAAATACCGCTCGTCACAGTCGATAAGATACCATTTCAAACTGTTTATAGACCGCCAACGTACTAGGCTTCCTTCTCGGACTTCTTCAAAAATTAGCATTGGTGTTCAATTATTATTAATTATTTGGTTTTTTACAATCTTCTTCATCACCAGATAATTCTTTCGTTGCTCGTTTTGCAAACACTGCATCTCCTCGACGTTTTTTTTTAATTTCATTTATATCCTCACCAATAGGCGTAGATGAATGTGTAGAACAAACTTGAATCTGATTCCAAACCAGAATCGTGGGTTTACAAGATTAGTCATACATCGAACACACAATAATGATGTATACATACAGCACACACAATATGACCTTACTATTGCACCATTATCTGTCATCATGTTTAAGAGTAAAGATCCGAGTATTACAGTTGCGGTTGGCAGCAATATTTCTCCACCATTTTTGTGAAGTGTCAATAAATCTGTTTGAGACCTTCAAGGATTAGCGCTGGTATTTAATTTTCTTGTCTCTGACAATCTTCTTCATCCCCAGATAATTCTTTCGTTGCTCGTTTTGCAAACATTGCATCCCCTCCACGTTTTTTTTAATTTCATTTAAATGCTCACCAATAAGTGACGATGAATTTGTGGACCTCACTTGAATCTGATCCGAAACCAGAATCATTCGTTCTCAAGATTAAGCATATATCAAACACACAATACGACATTATCCGCAATCATTTTAAGCGTAAAGATCTGACCATTACAGTTTTGGACTCCAGTTTGATTCCAAGTCCTGCATTCTGACGCCATATTGCATCCTGAATACTATTGGCAGCAGCACGACACCATATTGAATCCGATTCGATCTCCTAATTATATCCTACCACATCACCCAGACTTCTATATCAGCCATGGAGAAAACCTTTCGAAAACCTAGTCATCAGCCTAAATCATTAAAATTCAGGCCATAGCCATTTAGCGCATCATGGAAAAGCTGTTCCATAATCTCGAAAATGTTCCTGTGTTCTGGGCTTTGCAGTTTTTGAATGGTATACATATTTCCATTTTTTTGGAGACAATGTCTTTAATTCGGAGCAAATAGATTTATTTCCAAATTTCATTTTTTCAGATTGCAGAATGCAGAATGCGAAACGGAAACTCCCCATTACTTGGCATTGTTGAAATTATTGCATAATATCTATAGCACCTAACCCTCATTCCTCAAAGATATAGGAATTCAATTGACATTAGGTTCAGTATGTTAAGTTTTACAAATGAAAGCAAAGAATACATCAATTTGTTCTGCAATGACTGTTAGATCATAAAAATGCTTCGGGAAGACTTCTTGTAGATTGATTGGAATCAAAATAGCGATAAATACTGTTTGATTGTGTTTCGAATTATGCATTTAATAATAGGACTCGTTTTGTTTACATAGAAAAGGGTTGATTTAGTTACCATAGGTTGAAGTTTTATTCAAGTAAGATTTGTCAATATGAAAACTCAAAATTATATTAGAAAAATATTGCCTTCTTTGGGTACAATCCCGAAATTCGGAAAACCACATCATCTAACATCTTTTGTGCAACAATTTCCTAAAACTATCTATAGGGGAATCTGATGAAGAAATACTTCGTCTTAATCTACCAAAGCACAAAAGGTTTTTGGCGTAGACTAACATTAGACCAGGTACATTGAAAAACGAATGAATTGGAGCATCCTTGTGATGTTTGATGGTGCACATCAGGAAATTTAGAAAGAGAAGCAAATGCCCAAATGACACAGCTGCGCAGTTGTAACAATCTACACGGTATGACAAAAGGCTCAATACTTTTCAAATCAGTGACAAGAAAAAGGTTGCAGTAGGTCATTGGTGAACATACATGTAGATATAATAAATAAAAGTGGCCTAAGGTTAGACCCTTGGAGAACTTCGTTTGTAGAGATGTAGTATGATTCAGTTAATATCTGCCGGAGCCGCTTTAGTTGGCCAGCACATCCTGTCTGTTGGGAGAGCCGATTTAGTTGGCCCTATACAAGCCCTAACGCCGAGTATTCTGTAAAGTGGGCCGATCTAGTTGGCCTCTTCAGAATCACCACCGTCCGTTCGCAGAGTGGGCCGATTTAGTTGGCCTTTTCAGAATCACTACCGTTCCATTCGCAGAGTGGGTCGAGGAGTTGGCCTCTGCATTTCTCTCCGGTGAGGTGTCGAGATTTTGTTGACCCTCACAATCACGCCGTTATCCCGTATGACTGTCGATATAATTAATATTTGACAGGTTAATTTTCACCTATTCTAAAATATATAACTATTGCCTCCAGTATTCGGTTCTGTAAATCGCCTGTTTTATTATCTGGGAATTTTGTAAACATTTCGTTTGTCTTCTATCACCTGTGTACGAACAAGAATTTAATTTATATTTTTTTTCCTTCCCGTGGATAAAAACTCGTTGATTTGCAAACGGGAAAAACCTGTTTATTAGATAATTAATCCTCCGTGTTATAATAACAACTTGTTGTCAAATGACAGACTCATTGCAGTACGACATCTAGCGAGTTCTATCGCAACTTAGTTAGAGTCGAATGCGGTACACAGAGGTTTGAGGTGGCGCGTGAGTTCAGTACTGTCACTGTTACTTGGTGTTTTCATTTAATTATCTAAATCCCCGGAATCCCGAAAGTATCGTTGTAAACATTAACGGTCTGAGACGAATGTTTATTCTTTTAATTGATTTTTCTCAGAAACGTGGGCGCGTTGGGATAAAAGCTCGTACTTGGGTACTCAGGAGAGGTCCCTATGGCATAGTTGAGACTCATCAACATTCGTGTTGGACAACCCTGGTAAGTTTCAGTCATTTCTAGTATCATCTTAACAGCAAAGTATTAACAAGTCTCTAGAGAAGAAAGAAGACTCATTTCTTTTAAATCTGACTATACGATAAAGATTCCTTCTTCTATTTTTGTTCTATATATCCACTGGCGGATGCCAACTATTCTATAACATCACATTTTCGATTTGGTATGCCTACAAAAATTTACATCTTATTCTCGCATCGTAACTGCGGAATAAACATCTAAACATATTCTATGCTGGGGGAAAAGCGAACTACAAAATACATTTGGGAGTATTGTTTTATGCATGCGTACCTGTGTAAATCAAAGCGGGCTTTATTGAAAATGCAGGCTAACAAATGTGTGTTAGATTTTACGTACCAGTATAAATTCGCTTCGTAGGTTCCTCTCCTCGGTCGTCCTATCGATCTTAAAAATGTAGACGGAATTGTCGTAGACCTAGCATTAGATAAATAACGAAATAACGTCAGAATTCTTCAATTCGCAGTTGACGTCAAATATAATATTATTATGTGTATCCTATTGTTATCGCAGAGAATCTATTTCTATTTCTCCTTCAGAAATCATCGTATACATTACTTGCAGATCATTTTTAACGAAAAATTTGTTAAGTGTTTAAAGTCATGTACTAGCACGTTTAGAACGTACGTTCGCAATTCATTAACTGCATAAGGAATAGCGTGTATGAAGTGCGTATTTTTTCTAAAGCCACAGTACAACGATAAATCTGTTACCCTGTCATAAACAACAAGGAGATAGCAGGCATAAATTGCAATTAAAAGTGTACGCTGCACCGTGAGCATAAACGTCGGCTCAGTGATTGTGACATAGGATGTTGCCGAGTCAATTAGTACATGTCGCCGCTGTAGTACTTGTAACAATAAGTCACGCTTTTACATTACGTGCCCGTACGTGCAGTCTTGAACACGTGCGATTTTAAACAATGTTTCCAGCAATGCACGAACATGTGTACAATGTCTGAATGAATACTTCACTTTCTGCGATGCGTCGCCTCGCATTCATTTTAGTCTGGGGTGTTTTTTCTTCTGTTAATAGAGTCAACACACTCATTCTATTTTCATGAAAAACATTTCGTTAATTCTATTTTTTTTTAATCTAAAGAAATTATATGTAGCTATATAGGAAGAGGGTGAAAACATTGATTAAGTTTATGCTAAAACTGGTTCGGGAGGGAAAAAAATTCGTCCTCGTGGAAGAACTCCTTAGCAATGAGGGGCGAAGCTATTTGTTAATCAAGTAGGTGAGCTGCTCTCTTCTACTCTAATGGTATTGTCGACGGCTACATTTATAAGAATTTAAAAGATCTCGGAACGGAAGAAGTATTGATTTTTAAATTACCAAACAGAGATAGGCGGGCGTGTTTGAAAGAAAAAGGAATTCGAAGTGATTATCGCAATCTTACCCGTTGGCATATTTCAGGCAGCTAGCGTGGGCTCAGACGTAGTTGCTTTTTTTGTATCAAATTGTGGGTTTTGGAATTTCTCAACGCAATATTTATCTTAAATGTAAGTTCTTAATGCTAATAAGACTGAATTATTTCATAGTTTTTCAAGATTAAAGTTTGTCTCGAGAAGTTTGACTTTTCAGATGATTATTGCTGTGATAAACGTTAAACTAAGGAATTGAATTATTTCAAATTTGGTCGAATCTCTGGAATCAATCGGGATCTCCTTAATAAGCCTTTTCAATAGTTCTTAGATATCTTGAAGGATTACTTTAAATCCGAGCCGATCTATATAAAGTGTACTATTTTTTTAGTTAAATACAAAAACTAAAAATTATATTAAAGCCTACGATTTTGGTACAATCACCAGTACATGAATTTTCTTTTGGGGGCATAATAGCAAGTACCATATTAGAATAATATGCACAGAAACTACAATAAGTAGAACTATACCCGAAACGCCGACTACGTGCAGTAGCAACCGTGTACGTACATTACGTCATGAAATTGTCATACCGCAAATGACGCATACCATTGGTTGATCGGCGAGTCCGCTTACAGTAGTAAATTTAATGTGATTTATTTACCTTCTGTCACCCATATAATAATAATAATAATAATAATAATAATAATAGTTTATTGTCCAACAGTGTTACACCAAATTAAGGACATTAATATACGTATCTAGTACAAACAACGTACATGACCTAATTATAATTGCAAAACAAATATTACTTAATTGATTAAATTGCATATAATAACATAGAATCTGAATACTACATAATTATATAACATACTGATTACAGTGCTCGAGAAAAACTTCAACTAAATTGTCTACACTTCAAGAAAATATATCACAAACCGGAGCTATACTATTATAGGGTTGACAAATAAATCTGACTGGGAATTTCAACAATAAATTTGATCTCGCTGTGGGTATGTAGAAAGTGGTATTACATATACCGAGAAGACTGCCTTGGGACTAGAAAATTCAATTTCTCCAGTATTTGTAGGCCATATATGTGACCATGCACAATACCAAACAAGAACTTCAAACCCTGAAGAGACCGTCTAGCTGACAGAGATTGCATATTAAAGACTGACAAAAGTTGGTCATGAGGATAACCTCGAGTGGGATATGTACCACAAGTTCGAAAATGCACATATTTTAAGAATTTTGTTTGCACATTTTCGATACATAATTTGTGCACAAAATAGAAAGGGTTCCAAATTAAAGAAGCATATTCAAGCCTTGACCTCACCAGACTATTTAACAGCGCAAATATGGTGGCGACCCGTGGTGCTTAGATGTTCTATGACAAAACCTAAGGTTTTATTTGCCTTAGAAACTATTTCAGCTATATCAGCAGTGAATGTTAGCTTGGGGTCAATCATTGATAGTCGTAGGCCGTGTCGAAGTTTCATCTCCGACACAATAATTGTATTCAATAGGTTTCTTTTTTCGTGTAAAGGTCATAACATTGCATTTTGATATGTTTAATTCTAGTTTGTTGACAATGCTCCAATTGTGTAACGAATCGAGATTGTTTTGTAGATTTATTGCGTTATTAATAGATTCAATAGAAGAGAACAACTTTACATCATCGGCAAAGAGCAGATGCCTGCAATCTAAACGCATACTCAGATAATCAATGAAGGCTAAAAATAATACTGGGCCCAAATTGGAACCTTGAGGTATACCGAACGTGGCAATTTTGGTGGAAGAATCATAGCCATTAAAGGACACAAAAAATCGACGATCCTGGAGATAAGGAGAGTGTTTTTTTTAGTGTTTAGTGTTTTAGTTATTATGCTCGATATTTCATTTTATTATCTTTAGTATTATTTTATGTGTTGGTTAGATTTTGGGTTTTTTGATGTGACATTATTTCATTTGACAGGATATGTGAATTCGCAAAATTATAGAACTTGGGCTACAGAAAATCCACATCACCTGGTAGAAACAGCATTACATCTTTTAAAAATAGGAATATGGGTGGGAATGTCAATGTCAAATGGACCAATTTTCTTTTGCGATAACATCACTGCACCAAGATATCGAGATGATTTTAGAAATTTATAACGTAGAGTGAATATTTGTTTGCAGCAAAATGGTCATCACTTCCAACATTTATTACAAAAGGCCAACAAAGCTCTTGGTGTATTAGCTACTCATAGCTACTCATAAAACGGTTGTATAGAGGCAAATTGACAATGCTTTCATTGTCAATTGTAAATAAAATTTATGCTATTAAAACGATAATAAATACTAGTGTTTTAATTAAACAAATATACAACTAAAATTTATTTTTATTCTTCCCAGAATTACTTACATTTCAATTCAAGTAATTTTTAAAATAATTTCTGTCGAACTATTTTCAATTAGGGATATTGTTTGCAATAGCACCAATCTGTAACGTTGGTTGCATATGTGTCATGTTACAACAATTTGAAGGCCCGTTATATGTTATATAAATTTATATGTGATAATTGTCTCCCATAAATGAATAAACTTTTGGACTTCAAGAATATTAAATTGGTTAATTCATTGCTATTAAGATAGGACGGTTTTTTAACATCCCATGCAAAATATTAAATTAATCAAGTTATAATTATATGTATACTGATCGTATCAAAGAATAGTTTTGAAAAAATCCCTTAAGATATATCAAACTAGAAGTGTCAAAATATAATTACTTTGCTCATTGTGAATCGGGCGCATCCAATTTTGATGCCAATGCAGCGTTGCTACTGCATCTGTTCGGCGTTTTAGGTACAGTTTTGTGTTTTATAAGCTGTAGTAACATTGTATCATACAGATAGAAATAGCAACTACCAGTTTGGCTGACTAAATGCACTTTATTTGTTGTAAAAATGGAATACATACGCAAACATAGCAAACAAACGAACGTTATTATTATCAGCCAATTGAAACTCGTTTCCTAAAAAAGCTTTTGTAAAATTATACTCTTTGTTGCTAATTTATAAAATTCATTATCAACTGCTTGGACAACTGCCATCATGTTTTGTGGTGCCAATCTTCCGCGATCTACGTCTACAAGAACATTGTCACCTATTATGGCTGGCTTGAGTCTCTTATTAGATTGTACGAGCATCAATTGGCTTGAACTAAACCTCTTTTAGCATTTTCGCGATTGGTGCCTATGTCACAAGTACGTTGACAAAGAAAACATTGAAATTCTGGTTCAGAATCGTTACTAGTTTTTCAAAAACCACAGGGACCATGCATTTTTCCTTTGCACATTGAGCAATTTTCCTCTTTGTCGATAGATTTTCGACGCATAATACATAACGAATTACCGTTTGGCAAAGTTAAACTGAAACAGCGCAGTAGCAGAAGTGGGCTGGGCCACGCCGGGGTCAATTTGGGTAATTAGGCAACGAAGAATGAATGCAATCACCGTAGGACCCCTGCCGTCTTGAAGAGCACGTCATCATGCAGTACTCTGTGATTTGCACGTTCGATGATGTAGGCGTGGCGAATAATAGTATATAGTGGCACGAGCCCCACGCACACATACAGTAATAGTGCCGGTCAAAATGTCTGGAACATCGTGTCAACCGCGCCAACCAAGGTACTACATATAAATAAAATACTGGTACTTTACTTTTGGGTAGTAGTATAACGAGGTCATCGAGTGCGCCGTGATGACTCACTGTTTCAGTTGAACTTTGCCAAGCTGTATGTTCGTGCATTGTTGAGCTGGTATTTATTTCTGCATATTCAGTGAAATTCTGCGTTTTACTGTTAGCAACATTTTCTGCTTCTTCATTCTCGTGGGCTCTTCACTGTTTGTCGTATCCTCAAGTTCTTCATCCACAGTATTAGGTTTTTTTGCTCCTGTTTCCTACATCTCCCACGTTTTCATTAATTTCATTCATTTAGTGTAGTAAGATACCTTAATGATGTTTCGACATAAGATTGTGTTTTGGTGCAGCTGAAGCCTCTAACAAACCGTACAATTGAGATTCGAATTCATTCAAATTCTTCTTTAAACACTCGTATTTATGTATATTTCATGAGTAAACATACACAAATTAACACAGAATATAAGCCTACTTTTCTTCATGAGAAAAGCGTCACTTTAAAATGTGCCGAAGTAATTTTGCTTATTGTAAAATGCGTAAAACTAGTTCTGCTTATCGCAAAATGATCAATAACCACACAATAACAATATAAAAATTAAATTTCGCGTACGGGATACTTCTGTTGTTCATAAGTAGTTTTGCATATTTTTTCGGGTATTGTCCGCATTCGAGTATGGAGTCTAATAGAATCCAGTAAGTACCACTGGCAAATATAAAAAGTCTACAGAACTGTTTGTAACAATTCGATTTTTACATGAACGGCTGTACTTTAACCTATTTCTCCACTTCAATCAACGTCATTATTTGGGCATTTATCATATCGAATGTACAATGCGAGCAACAACGTATCAAAGTTACCGAATATGCTGAAACAAACGACACATACGCGTAGGGTAAATATCAACATAACCTCTCATTGTCATATGACAGACTAATACACTACTTGATAGCAAATTCAAACGCATTATGGGTAAAGGTCCAATTAGAATTAGAACCAACACGCTTCAATTTTTGTTGCTCGCTTTGTATGTATATGTGTATCAATGTTTCCCGTTGCCATAATAGCCTATTGCCTGATTTGATAGCCACCGATTCACGGTCGTTTTGAGGTTTTCGTCATCATCGTGGCGCTTACCTCCAAGATGCTTCTTCAATTTTAGAAACATGTGATCGTCATTGGGCATTAAATTTGTTGTTGGATTGGCTGCGTACTGTAGATTGTTCAACGAAGTATTCTTAATGTCTAACAGTAATGTTCAGAACTTATTATTCCACAACACTAGGAGAAAAGTGACAAGCAATTCCAAAACACGGTCACAATTTATACAGAACACTTGTTGAAACTTAAGAATATTTTTGAGCGATCGAAGAGATTGTAAAGTGGTTGTAATCTTTTACCTTTTCCTGGACCCACTTCTTTACTATTCCATCACTTATAATGTTTTCTTTATAGGCTTACCAGGCCTGACAATGAATTTCAGTTGCTTTCACGCCTTTAGGACTAAGAAAGCAGAAAGCAGCGGGCGGGATTCGCAATCGGCGGGTGCGAGTTAGTGCTAATGATGGATATGTTATTCGTAAAAAGATTCCAAAGTATTGAAGCTATATATAAAAGCTAAAAAGGACATGTCAGTGGTATTCTCAAAGTTAATTTTCAAGATTGTTTTGAGATTTGACGTCTATAAACATGCACTTTCTGAACACAAACTGAAATTGATTACAACGAACATCGAAAAGAATTTAATTCGTTTAATGCACTAACGCATACAGAATTAAATATGTACTTACAATGAATATGTGACGAAAGCGATTCTCATCGCAAACACCTGCCACATTGGAGCTTATAGCCAGGAAATTAATAACGTCGGAAAATATAATCACAAAATCGACTAGTCAATTTACTCTAGGTAAGTATACAAGTGAAATTGCAAATGCAGATATATTCTCACACGTTTATTCCCGGAGTGGGGGAAGAGGGATATGAGTGCGGACGCGAAACTACGGTCGCCGCGTCCCGCCTGCTAATCTGCAACATTTTAATTTCCTTTCGTTAATGTACCGTGCACTGGCGGAAGCAAACATCTTTCTCGAAATTATTTTGCACGTAAATTGTTGCAGTTTTATATGAAAATTAAATGGTCCGCTCGTGCCCGAGCATTCCCTCTTGCGAAAGTGAGAGAACGGAAAGCCCGATGTAAGCTGAATAATTCAAATTAAAGAAAAACAACGGTATGGTTTTTACGAAAATGAGCTCACGACGTACGTACCGAAGTCCTTCTTGTACTACGCGTGAAGGTAAACAGTGTAACTGTAATAGAATTACCTTTTAATGACGGAAATTTCGGGCAGAACGTCGCCTTCATATAATTTTAGGAGCTTTCACTTCTTATATAGAGAAATACCTTCCGTACTCTCTCTCTAAAATAGAAATTTGTTTATTTTTGCCTTATTTCGAAAATAATTATAATAATAATACTTGGTGACATTAGAAGTGTTACACCCAGAAGGAATTATTTGTATACCTAGATTTTTGGGCAATGTGATAGATTTACATCAGAAATTCGTATTCGAACTCTACACGGAGAAAAATTTATAGTATTTATAAGTATAAATATACTGCATTTTAGTATAATTTATTGCTATATATAGGACAGCAACATAGCATACTAAATTTAACAATAAATTTATTCCTGGAAATTAAGTACCTAGTATACTTCAATTTACTATATTTTATAGTAACTTTAAGTAAATTGCTTGTACTACAATTAGCAATACTTTGTACTAACAGATTTACAAAATAGTTTTATAAGAATTAAGAATACTAATGTTGCTAGTTTAAGATAAATAAAGTATTGAAATTGAATGAAAATTTATATTGAAATTAAATGTAAACTTTGTCAAGTTTTAGAAGAGGGTTTATTTCACTTAACTGTCTACATATGTATACTAAAAAGAACTCTAATTTATAATTATTTTTAGTGGCAGTAATCACTGTTCTAGGAATAAAAAGTACTTACCGTACTTACCATACTAAATTGTTGCTGTTTTAGCAAGTATTTTTATTTTTTTTATACGTACAGGTGGGCCGACATTTGTTCGAACAGTGTCACTAATTAATCTGAAACTGTTAAGATTCAACGCAATGTGATGTAAGTAGTTATTGCTATACGCAGAATCCTAACAGTTTCAGATAAATCAGACACGCTATTCGAACGAAGTCAGTTCTTACATAATGGCGATGGCGTTTACCAATATTATCCGCTCTATGTAGGATTTTAATACCTGTCTCCGACGATATCTTGTGGACACGGCTGAGCATATCTCGAGAATATTCGGAAATATCCGGACGATATCCTCAGATATATTGTGTACACTGTATACCTATTATGCCAATGGTTTCAAACAAAGGTTGCATATTTCCAGCAACCATACGTGGATTTGTATAGTGTGTTGATGGATATAGTGCATCGATTTTAATACTTAAACACATATGATAGTGTACTTGTATAACAAAATCATAAATCAAAGCGTCGTAGTTCATATAGTATAAAAAAATTGTTACTTTAAAGACATTATAAAAAACGCACTAAAACTTTGTCAATATTAAAGGATAATTATATAATAAGACACTGCCCGGTCTTTACGATTTCTGCAATAATATTAGCGTTATACGCATTTTTAGATACATACGAAATTGTCAAGGTTTTTTTTTTGTAATCAATGGTGGATTTTAATGGTATCTACATTTTATAGGTACATAATAGAATAAAATAGAAATAAGATTCCTTATTTACCGTGTCTATTCTAAAATACAAAAATTGTTTATGTTTAAATAACTTTAATTCAATTTTGTTAACACTCTAACCCCCTAACATTTAATAATGTAAGTACTTAATAGTAACACAATGTAGTGAAAAAATATAGGTACATACATACCGCTAACTAAGTTAACTGTCGTACTTTCCTAAAAATTCTCCTGCCCCGGGGATCAACTCTTTCTTTAAAGTTGGTTCTTTTTTTAATAATTAACGATTCATTGCCTATCACATTTACTACAAAACATAAGATGTTGTGAGTACTTAACCTAAAATTTGGTATGATATGACGAAAATTACTTTTTTGAGAATAGTTATAAAGTACCTACCTACATACGTCTTGCATTTATTTACATTTTCCTTACCGTCAAATACGCTTACTAACTGCTGGAAGTTTCAACTTACATTAGTAGTAACTGTTCCATACTATCCATTTTTTGCACGGTACACTACTATAATGTCTAATTTTATACAAAATCAAACGAAATAGGTAGGTAGTACGTGGTGTTTATCGATGTTTTACCGTCAATATCAACCTTTTCACAAATACAAAGACCGCGTCATACTGCATCTCATTCTTTTTACGTACGAGCGCGTTAAACCTTCTCTCTCTCATTTCATTAGTGTTCTAACGTGCATAAATTTAAACTACCTTTATTTAAAAACCAATATAAATACTTTTAAAAACCAATGAACTAGTTTTGCTAGATGTTGTAAATTATTTTTATTTAAAAATTTCATCAAATGTAGCAAACCTTTTGTTTTAATCTTTTTAAGATTTTACGAACAAAATTGTTGTTGGCCATTAAACACAGTGTTCGTAATTTTAATACAATTTATACTATTCACAAGTATAAATTTCTAAATAAAATGTTTTGCTGTCACATTTTTCTCAGTGTAGGCATTTTGTTATTCTTAACACTTGTAGACGCATACGCAATAAGTAGACTTTTCCATATTAGTCATGAATCTCTTCGCAGAAAAGTAAGAGATTTTTTTTCGCAAAGAAGTGTCAATGACAAAAAGTTCACATTCTTATCATAGCATGCTTTAAATTTTAAATGTATTACCTATACATTTATGCATATACTGGCATAGATTAAACACAATACAGTGAATTGAAGTAGCTTTAATGTTACATCTACAATCGATAATGACCATCTGTCAAAATCAAAATACCAAACTATTAATCAATAATCCGTTAACTATTTTCAGCGTAAACTACACTGATCCAAGCCCACATACATGAGAAGCAAAACACTCTTCAAGTTTGCAAAACATAATGAAGAAATATTTGTTGAATATCTAGAAACATAAACTATTTGTCAAAAGAAGAGAGCTATGACTGTAAATAAATTACTTGCAAATCAAGATTATCGAATTTTGTGGTAGCAAGTGCCGACTTATAGATGAGCAAATAATAATAGTTAAAGTTAGTTGACCCAATACAGCAGGGAATTGACATTTCAGGATATGGAGAAGGTATTAGGACCAAGTAAATATCGTAACCCAACGAGTAAAGTTGTTATGTTTTCCAACATTCTGATCAAGTAAGGCTCCAGAAATATGTTTCTGTCGCGAGCCATTCAAACCCAAGATTAAAAAAAAAGTATCCGCTTAATAATGTTTTCCAACCTGATAAAGCAACACCAAGAACTGGTAGATAAGTGTTGGGTAGTTTGCTTTAAAGAAAGTCACTACAACTCTAAGAACATTAGAAGCTGCATTCATGACAACAGCACAAGCTTTTAATAAAATAATACTAGTTTTGACATATGGCAATCTCCATTTTCATTAAGGTAGTTTTCTTCCTTTATTTGTTATTTTTTCCATGAAGACTAGAATTTCCTTGTTCTTGAGTTGGTAGAACTGTGAAATTACCTCAAAATCGGGAAAACAAAGTTTAGACAGCTTACTACTTGCTGACCATACTGTATCAGTTTCTAAAATTGATGCAGAAGTAAATTTATTGCTAAATTGGTAGCAAGCAAGAGGTAAAGAAATAAGGCCAAGAACTTAACCTGCAAAACTGCCAGTGGCCGCAAGGTTAAAAACTTCAATATTAGAGTATCAACAAGAAGACTGCTTCTCCGACTGAAGCTGCTATAGCTTTTATAAAAACAGCAGACATAACATTTAAGCTAATCTTAAAATAATTGAAATTCAAACGTCTTTATGATTATTTTTTGTTCTTCATTCTTATTATTATGATTACTGTTTGTACACGAAAAATAATTATTATTATTAGGAGGTGATTATAAGACCCAAACATCAAGTTTTTACAAATAGTAAAAGAATTAGGAAGAAGACTAAAAATTGCACAAACTCAAATAATAACAAGAGTTTTAAAAGAATTTTCTTCTCACATCTGTGGACGTGAATTTTCTCGTTCAACAGAGAGGTTGGGGTTGGTCAGATATAATTTTCTTAAATTTGCCAAAACTTGTGCACAGGTCTTCATAAATGTATCAAAAAAAGAACATTACACAGCAGTAGTATACTAGCCTCTCTATCGTAGTCTGCTAGATGCATTGATATTTGTCAAACTTGATGTTTGTCACTGTTGAAGTTTGTCTCTGTTGATGTTTGTCACTGTTGACGTTTGTCACTGTTGACGTTTGTCACTGTTGACGTTTGCCACTATTGGCGTTTGTCACTCTTGGCGTTTTTTACTTTGGCGGTTAACGTTTATCATATGTAGTTGACGTTTCCTGCATTGATGTTGGTGACCGTTGGCATCGCCCTTTCGGCAACTATAGTAACTTTCGTAGCTGCTGTACTACTAACTTGTATCGTGGAAAATATAGTCATTTTGTTTCCAATTTTTCATTACGAGACTGATCCCGTTATTATTAAAAAAAAATTGGTGGCACTCAAGGAATTCTGTTTTTTGCAAATCCAGGTTTAAACTCACGACCTTGCTCTCCCTTTTTAATTCTGGCTGCCGTAAGCACTGTGGGCGCTATCAGGTAGCGGCTATAGTGTAACAGTTGTAATGTCACTGAGTATACATTCTGATAAGCTCAAAATGAAAAAAATGCAAATATTATTCCGATAAAAATACAGAATTGGAGACTGGAGTTCAACAGTTCGTAGGGTGTATGTAGGTACCTTTTGTCACAAAGAGACGGCATATGAATACAATTTTGATTTTTTCCCGTATGATCAATCATGATTTACTATTATTGTGGCTAGAATTTTTTTTGTGCTACATTGTACGCACGGAAAGGCACACCAATAAAAAAAGGAAGGCAAACCTGGATTTAACGCGCTTTGACTTTTAACGTCGAGCATATCGCATTTCTCGATGTGCGTAAAATAATCCAAACAATCATCCGTTTGAAATTTGAATAATAATACTCCTTTACCGTCGCAATAAAAACGTAGAAAATCCCGTTTCGTCTGTTATAATAAAATCCAATCCGATGTCGATAAAAAGGGTTGATAGAAAGCAGAGATAAAGAATAGTAGGGGTAGATTTTGATGTGATCCGTTTAAATAGGTTCGCCAGCTTGCTCCTTCGTCAGTTTTTGGATGCCCCCCCTTTTCGTTTGGAGTTGGCTGGTAGTCGTAGTACGCAAATGAGTGTGCACTAAATCTCGCGACTCCTTGTTACTCCACCCAATCAGACACAAAAGAAGTTATTTTTATTCGACGAAATCTCTTACTCTCCCCCAGAGGATCAGAATTTGTTTTTGATTTGAACTGATCGTTTGTTCGACTTCGTTGACTTTAATTCTATCAAATCAACGTCTCTCAAGCCTTTCGGATTTAATTCCGATCAGTTCGCCTGCTTGGCATCTTCCCCCTTATTCGTTCCTTTTACGCCTTCATTTTTATTATTTCCCTCTTTGCTCGTATTTGTATTCAATACTTGTAGGATTTGGTCCCTCTAAAACGTTATCGTCATATTGATTTTGTTTTGTAATTATCGCTGAAAATATTGCCCGATTGTGTTACCGCGTGGGGAACTACAGGGGAAACGGTTTCGTTTATCTTGCGTTTCGGTTACGGCGAATTTATGTATTTGGCCTTTTGTGTCTTCGTATCGTTCAATCAGATACAATTGTAATTGTGATTTAAACAAGAAAAGGACGTAATTAAATTGTTTTTTATCTGGAAATTTTAAATAAAACTTATTTGGTGCTACTTTACAGATGGCTAGACATATGATCACTGTTATCATCATATTTTGAAGCTTTAGGAAGGTTTAAGAGTTTGATTCTACTTGATCTCAACTTTCATTTATGTGGTCGATAAATGGAACCACAACTTCTACTAGGAGGTGGAATATCCTGTAGAGATAAGATAGGCTTGCGCTTTACATTTCCTTCTTCTCCGTTCAAAGGAGTACCAATATGTTTGATAGTGGTACCAGACAGAATTTTGATATCTCTGATTCTCTCTATGATCTTGGATGCAATCTCCAATTTCTTACTGTTGTGCATAATTCCATGGTTTAGGGTGGTGGCGATGAAGAAATAGTAAAATAATCTTTTTATAAAGGAAGTTTTGCTGTGGAGATGGCTTCAAGATCTTTGCCGTGAACGAACGTTGGAGGTTTATGTCTAGCTTCAGATCTGTGACAATTCGATCTTGGAACAATATTTAAAGGTTTTGGTAGGTGGTCATATGTGACACACTGGTATTAAACTATTTTTACAACACTAATTTACAACGGTACGGAAATCTTCTAAGTGCCAGCTGTGAAGTTAGCCGGAAATGCGGGAACGCGTCTGGGACCATCAAATTTAATCGATGTTCATCAGACGGAAAGGCAGAGATGTTCCTAGGAGCATCAAATCTAATCGACGTTCACCAGGAACTCTCCTTCTTTCTGGGGAAGGAGGAAGGGGGAGGAAACGTGCTCTTTTCCAGACAACATCATAAATATACAGGTATGAAAAACATGTAAAAATATACAGGTATCGAAAATAATTTAATATGAACAAGTATGCAAATATTAAAAATAAAACTAAATTTCTATCTTCCTTCTTTCAGAGAACGCCTAAATGGAAATTTTACTCTTCAAAACGCGAACAGGTTCATCACAAACTGAGGTTTCTAAAGCGGAAAAATATGAGTAATCTGTTATGCAGTTAGGAAGTTGACCCAACAGCTGAAAGTCAAAATCTTTTCTGAATCTTTCGTATGAAATATTTGTTTTTGTGACTACAGTTTTTTTCGACGCCTCTGCTTGTATTGCATTCAGAATTGTTTACTAGGGGTTTGAAGTAAAGAGAGTTCATTTAAGACTTCTTCTCCTTCCTTTCCTCGTTACTTTTACTTTTGAAAAAGTTTCCAGACATTCTTATTGTCATTGATTGTCATTGTGGTAGTGCCACAGGCTTTTCTTCATAGTCTTTTGCCAAAGGCAACCATTATTTTTTTGTGTTGAGTCAAAGCACTACAGGGTACTGCTAAAAACTGAACCTTCATCGACGCAAATTTCTATTTTTTCAGTAACTTAATGATATCTCTGGCAGGTTTTCAACGATCATATTGAAGGTTTCATTCGGATAAGTTAGTAGGGGCGCGTAGTGGTAGTTTAATCTTTGCTCTTGTTAGGTGGTTGGTTTGCATTTGAGAGCTCGTGATATAGCTAAAAGCTTCTGCTAATTGCTCGCAAAATTGTTCAGGATTGAAGGCTGTGGCTTGGGAGTGAAGAGCTGTGTTATAATAGTTCTAGTCAGATTCTAGCAACTCGATTCGAATTATCCATGTTTAATCGAATACCTGAAAATTTTATTCACAGTACTCGATTTCACGAATCCTTTCGATTCGTAATACTCGACTGTAATGTCGAAATGCTCCCAATTTGTGGGGAGCGTATTCTTCAGCGGCAAAGGTATCTGCAGAATTTGCGATTGCAAAGAGAAAGGAGAGCTCTGACGGAAAGCCAAAATCCATTTTTGTTGCCAGATAATAGATTTACTGAATTATTTAGACGTAACAAACGTCTTGTTTGAGAACTGATAGAATTTTTAACAGAACATTTATACAATAGGCGAAACATAAGAGGGGTATATATTGAACAAATAGTATTTTGTGTGTTAAGATTTTACGCTTATCAAAGATGAGGAATATCAAAGTGGTCTGAGTCAATCTACTATACAGGGTGCCCACCTAGTACGCGGAAGTCCATTATATTGGTTCATAAGAGGCATAACTGATTTTTTTTGTTTTGATGTGTTTAGTTAACTCAAGATCTACAGACTAAATATAATGTCGATTATACAGGGTGTTCCATTTCTTCTGAACGGATAGCAACTTTGTGTTTTTAAATGCAAACCTATACTTTTTATCATTTATTTTGAATTTCCATGAAAAACAAATGGTACTTTATGTATAGTACTCATATGAAAAACTTAAACGGTTTTTGAGATATTTAGTTTATGTTTTTTTATTCGATTTCCGGTAATCATAATATCGGAAATTCTCTGGTTATGCCAAACAACAGAAAGAACATTTTTTGATCAAATGCTAAGCAACAATGGCTCTTCAGAATGCCATGTCAGAAACTGAGCTACAATATACAGAGTACACAAAAAATCTTGTCAAATTTCAGGACGAAAAACATGAAAAATCTCCGTTAATTCAAATAGGACACCCTGTATATTATTGGTCAGTAAAATGCACAGTTTAATATACTACAGCTTTGCTATAGCTTTCCCTATATCTAAGTTTAATAGTTGCGACAAACGCAACCTGGCACCCTGTATATAAATACATCCACATAGTTACAAATGTAATTTGTGATCATATTGTTCACTAAAAAATTAGTTTCCCGCAACAATAAAAGAGAGGAATAACAATAAAGTGAATTTTTTAAATAAATGAGGATTTCCAGGAGTGATCGGGGCAGTTTATGGAACCCATACAGCAATATTAAAACCAAATGCAGAGGAACATAATTTTGTTGACCGTAAGGGTTACCACTCCATTAACTGCCAAATTATATGTGATTACAAATTAAAAATTACAAATATATTTGCTAATTACGGAGGTTCAACCCATGATAGTTTCATTTGGCGTAACTCACAAATTAATGATTACCTGAGGACATTACATCAAGCAAGTGAGAGATGTTGGTCTGTAGGCGATTCAGCTTATCCGCTATTACTATATTTGATGACACTACACAGAAATCCTATAAATGATGCTGAAGAAAGATATAATCAGCCCCATATATCAGCAAGAAATGTAGTGGAAAGATGCATTGGGTTATTAAAAATGAGATTTCGATTCTTATTGAAGGAACGAACTGCACGTTATGCATCACACTTTGTATGCAAACTTGTATAAATGTGTGCAACTGTGCATAATATGTGTATAGGGTCGGTATAGTGGAACGATATTGTACCTCAACAAATAAAAAATCCTCATGAACAAGGTGTGCAAATGAGGGAAAATGTTGTAAATAATTATTTTAGATAATGGACCAGATCTCTTTGTTACCGTTTTTATGTTGTTTTAGATAGAAATAAAATGCTTGATAATGACAGTTATATTGTCGAAACTGCAGTCACTGATTGTTTTAATTTGTGTTCAAATAATATAGGTGAAAATTTTTACAAAGTAATCCAGAGTATTATTTACTTTACTCATTCATTCAATTATCATGAATTTTCACAAAGTAACAGCCGATAGTATTACATTTTTGAAATAAAATGCAATATTTTATAAATAGTTTTATTTATATCACTCTTTCTTTATCAAAAAATAAAAGTTAATTCTATATCACACATCAAAATGTTTTTGATATCATTCTATGACAAGAAAATAACTTAAATTAATTAAATCTGCTAGAAATAAAATAAATACTCTGTAAAAAAACGAATAAAAAGTAAATTAAATAAAAATATTTGCATATCATAAAATAACAAACCATTCTAGTTCAAATGCAAGAAACTATTTTAATAAAATTGTGAAGATAATTACTTCTTTAATTCAATAAGTTTATTTAACGAGTGTGCTATGCTCCTTAACCTACTGTCTAGTGTATTCTTAATTTCTTTTAATATGCCTATTGTTTCGCCATATGCATCTTCAAGCTCAGCATGTTTCCACTTTCTCTGATAATTATGGTCTTCTGAAGATGATTTATTTAGTGATCGAGGCGATGGTTCTTCAATAAACTAGGATAGTGAAAGCGATAACGAAATATAAATCATGTATGTAGGTACATATTAATCAAGGATAGTATTAATATATACCAACTTACTTCATTTTCTTGACTAGAATCTCCTGGATGACTTCGAGGCAGCTCTTCCACAACCACATTATTCTTGGAGAACTGAAATAGAACATTTAAATATAAATCACTTTACAAATAAATAAAGCGCAATTTTTATGAGGCTGTAATTTAAACTCTAACCTATACTAGAAATCAATACTTACCCCAACTTCTTGTTCACCAACTCTTAACTAAACGTATTTCCTATTAATTGTAGAGCACGTTCTTCAGAAACATTTAAAAATTAGTTTGTACCCCTCCCCCCCCCTGTTGCTTTCATATTTTGCTGAATTTCAGAATGCTTTTTCTTAAGATTATATTTAAAATCTGTGCATGTGTAAAATGCATATATTTCTTTTATTTAGAATGTTCTAGTTGTTCTTGTTATTTATACAGGGTGCTCGGATACTTACAAAATTGAAATACTAGTTGTATATAACATAGGAAACAATAAAACCAAAAAAACAAAATAAAAAATATTAGCAAATGCATAAAAAAATTATTTAAAAAATCAGAAAATGTTTTTTAGGTGGGCCTTTACGCGTTAAAAGTGAATAGCCGATCTTTGTGAGTCAGCAGTACGATAGCACTAAAAGAAATCAATATTATTGATAATACAAATGCACAGCTGTTGATTATTGGATCTCGCTTGCTACTTCAACATCATTAGTCTATAAGTTTGCAGTGGTTAATGCATTGTGTTTCCTTGCCAGTATTTTTATTCGTTTACCGTATAACTACTCACATTAATTTACAGTTAATAGTTCCGTTAAATGTATTTGTATAAGAATTTATGAGTATTTTCAGTTTATTACTTAATGTCGTGTGACTTTTGTTTAACCTTTGTGAAAATGCCTTATCATTATACAAACAACGAGTTAAGTGATATGGTTCTTACATATGGGGAATGTAGACAAAACGCAAAAGCTGCTCGTCGACGATACTCCAATTTATTTCCTAGTCGCCAGTTGCCAGCATCAACCACATTCACAAACGTAGTGCAACGATTGCGAGATACCGGAAGCGTCAAACTTCAGCAAGGACGTGGCGGTGGTAATCAAAGGAATGTAGACGCAGAAGAGGAAATTTTGAATATGGTAGAAGATGATCCATCTGTGAGCACTAGGCAAATTGCGCGTACAGTAAATTTAGCGCGGTCTACCGTGTGGCAAACTTTAAGAGAAAATCAACTTCACCCCTTTCATCTTCAGCGTGTGCATAATCTTTCGGAAGACGACTACCCTCATCGAGTGCGTTTTTGTCAGTGGCTAGTCGACCAAAATGCGGACAATCCCAACTTTTTAGGTAAAATTCTATTTACGGACAAAGCAAATTTTTCACGTCAAGGCATATTAAATATTCACAACAGACATGTGTGGGCAATAGAAAACCCTCATGCGATATATCGTACTGACCATCAGCGACGATTTTCCATAAATTTGTGGTGCGGTCTAATAAACAATTTTATCATTGGCCCTTTCTTATTACCGGCTCGTTTGAACGGGGAAAGTTATCTAAACTTTTTGGTAAATGTACTGCAACCACTTCTAGAAGATGTGCCATTAGACATTCGCCAACAAATGTAGTTTATGCACGATGGGGCTCCGCCGCACTTTAGACGAGATGTGCGGCATTATCTAGATAAAACTTTCGGTGATTTTTGGATTGGTCGTGAAGGACCGGTAGCGTGGCCACCTCGTTCTCCGGACCTAAATCCATTAGATTTCTTTTTTTTTTTTTGGGACATTTGAAAGACTTGGTGTACAACAGAGAAGTAAATAATATCGATGACTTGAAAAATAATATTTACGAATCTATTGATACACATAATACATAATGCTATTTCTACAATTTAATTTACTACCTATGTAATAAAATTTAAACAAATATATTACTGCATTTACTATTAGGTATGAAAACAATACTCACCTTGATAAAATGATACAAAACAAATACTGGCAATAACCAAAAGTGGTAATAAATTCAAATACTGTTAAACTGATTAGTGTTAATTAGGTTGGAATAAATGTTAAGCTCTCGTTGTTCACTTGCTCCAAATTCTACCTCTCATTTGAACTAACGCCGTCGTAAAGTAGATCATTTGCTTCCAAGACGCGATGATAACCGAAACGTAAACGAAATTCATTCGATCGATTACTGTGGGGTGGTTCTTGGCTGGGGAATCGACTCGATCCTCGAAATTGTCGATAAAATTCAACCGTACTTCGTGATTTCGGGGTAGACTGATATCTATAAGAGATAGTACCTATGCAACTTAGAATACAACTCCGTAAAAGAAGAAGGAAACCTAAACGTATTCGTAGAATGCGATTTAATTGATACCGGATAAGCCAAATAACAAAACGTCAGAAAAACATCTAACACGTTACTCTTATCATAATTCACAAGCATAAATTAAAAACAATATGACTGGTGGATATGCCAATTGTATTGTCAATGCTCAATGTTCTACTCCTGCAAGTAGCTTTTTGATATAGGACAATAGGACCACCGCTGTAAGCGTGCTTATTGAACCTGGATTGTTTCTTGCCAAATTACCCCAAAATGTATTAGAACCAAGCACAGAATCATAGATTGTCTTTTTTAGCATCCATTTAAGAAAAAACTCTTTTATAATATTATTGCTGGCACCAATAAAAAAAAAATCTAAATGTTCTCGATAAAGCAATTGCGACAAAATATATCGATTCGCAATAAAGCATTCCAACGCGAATCAATTATTTACTGCCGCTGAAGCGCTAATTTAGTTGTAATGAATCGACCATGTCCTCAAACACCGTCGCCACACAATTCACTGATCGCCGGATGGAGACAGAGCATTCCCATTGCATCCTGAAACATGTCCGTCATTATCCATTGCTCGGACAATTGCAATAGTAGCGGCGGCGAATTAAATTGGTCAAGACCCTTTCTAAATGGACGCGATAAGATCCTAACGCCATAGTGTTGATCCGAACTAAGTCGTCGAGGGATTGTATTGGCTGTTTAATACGGTGACGATAAAATACAGCACCTCTAGCGGCGGCACTAGTAACCAACGGTCGCATAAATCTCACTACAGGGCCGCGTGTCTCGCCTGCCAACCGCACACGCCGCCGCCCCTCACCCTACCACACCCTTCTTTATCATTGCCGACTTGATAGGCTGCCAATAAATTACGTAGATGACATTTTTCGCACCTTCGTCGTGTGTGAGAATTTCCAAACTCCCATCTTAGTAAAATGCGAATCCGGGAACAGCCGGATTAGACTTTTTCTCGTTTGTAAAACAAGGACACTAATCATATAAGTTTTGATATCGAACTGCGGGGAACTGTGCCTATTACATGATCGGAATAGTATGTGGAATGGGTACGCATGGAAATGGTGCTCTTTTTTCTTTTTTAATGTGAATTATTAATATGGATTTTAGAACGCATAAACTTGTTTTGGAACGGATAAATTCTCAGCGTAGTTGTTGTGGAATTAGCTTGCCCTAGTAACAGAACTTAGATGAGAGCTAGATTAACCATACGTAACTGGAGAAAAGAAATCACTCATAATGGGCCACACCAGACTAGATCATTGTAACAAAGAAGGATTCCTTTTAGCAGTAACTCAAGCAAAATACTTTCATGTAAATAAGTGAAGCATTGATTCATGTGATACGATATTGGACAAAAGAATTTTCGGCTTTATTACAATTGGAAATTTCTCAAATTCCACTATTTATTTAAACGCTATTCTATTTCTATTATATTTGCCCACAATGCACGCATTTACATTACATTTTATTTTAGCACATGTATTAATTTAGGGTTTGATGTGTGTTTGCTTTATTATCATGTTCACCACAAAACATGCAAAGCTATACATTTCCTTTTATTTACAGAATCATTACTGTGCTAAATTATTCAATTGGAACCTACCGGTTTATCCGCTGATGTTCGTTGTTAAAAATGAATATTGATAAAAAGTATTAACAAAAAAAGGAAATTGATTGGCCTTGAATCCAAAGATTTTAGTGGGGAAGATGTAATAATTGCCCCCATTTCTTAAAACTGTACCAAATGTATAATAAAATACTTATTTCAATAAAAAATTGTTACTCACCGCTGATTTGATACTGTCTACTTTAGACCCTTAAAGGCATGAATCCACAGAATCCTTGCAGTCTGGAGAAATGCAATTATTTGCGAGAATATTGCAATTGCAAAAATTTTGTTACTGGTCTTCAGAATAACTGGATGAGCTTGCAGGTCTTTGAGGGAATCCAAGATGACATTCCTGTATTGGATGGTCAATGTAATGTCGTTTCCTGTGACTGTTTTAACGATGATAGTCATCATTTTTCTGGGTATTGTTAATTTTGTCATAGTGTTACCACAGACTTATTTTACTTGCTCAGCAGCGACATTTTAGCCTTCTTGAATAATTTCTTGATGTGTAACACATTTAGACTCGTAAACACAAACCATTAGTGTCTTCTCGCTTGAATTTCGCAGATACTTTTTTGGATATTCGACAGCAAACTTCCATTCCCGAATTGCACTTGCGATTTTTTTTCAGACGATCATAATTGCCCAACCGTAGGGTGGTGGATCAGCTTGCATATCGTTGAGTGAACTCAAGATGACATATTTTTGTATCTGGCGGATAATGTAATGTCATTTGAGGGATTGGTTTAACAGTCTGCGTCATTGTCCTTTCCGCTAGTGCAATTTTATTAAAAAGTGTACTACAGACTTATTTTGTTTGCTCAGCAGCGACATTTTAGTCTTCTTGAATAAATTCTTGAAGTGTAACACATTTATAGATTCGTAAACACAAATCATTAGTCTCTACTCGCTTGAATTCCGCAGATAATTTTTTGGATATTCGACAGCAAACATCCATTTCCGAATTGCACTTGCGTTTTTTTTTGAGACGATCATAATGGCCCAGCCGTACGGCGGTGGATGAGCTTGCATACCTTTGAGTGAACCCAAGATGAGATATTTCTACATCTGGTGGATAATGTAATGTCGTTTTGAAGGATTGCTTTAACAGTCTTCGTCATCGTCCCTTGCGCTAGTGTAATTTTATCAAAAAGTGTTACTACAGACTTATTTTGCTTGCTCATCAGCGACATATTAGTCTTCTTGAAGAAATTCTTGAAGGGTAATACATATAGATTCACAAACACAAATCATCAGTGTCTTCTCGCCTGAATTCCGCAGATAATTTTTTGGATATTCGACAGCAAACGCCCATTTCCGAATTGCACTTGCGATTTTTTTCAGACGATCGTAATGGCCCAGCCGTAGGGTGGTGGATGAGCTTGCATATCTTTGAGTGAACTCAAGATGACATATTTTTGCATCTGGTGGATAGTGTAATGTCGTTTTGAGGGATTGCTTTAACAGTTTTCGTCATCGTTTTTTCCCCTATTGTAATTTGTCAAAAAGCACAAATTCTCAAAACTGACAACTGAACAGAATTGATCGTTCGTAATATTTTTTCTATCGTGTGTGAAACCTTCTTTCAGTTTTTCCCTTCTTCAATCATTCCGATCATCTTCTAAACTGCGTTGAAGTCTTGCGGATGTTGTTGTGCAAAAAAAGTTTTACTTGACGTTTCGCTGATCATGCTGTCAAAACCGTTGTCAAAATCTACACTCAATACTGAATTAAGAAGCAAGAAAAGTCTATACTACAAGAGCTTAATTATATTTCTCATCTGTCATTGTATGTACTTTTAAAAGTTTTTCAACCTCCAAGCTATCATTGTTTCCTCCTTGTTCAAGAGTTCTATATTCCATTGCCGTTTACTATAGTTTGTTTACGATAATAGACGAGGAACGTCACCAATACACGTCATAATGGCGGTACGCATTATTACCATATTTTTTTTCTGATAGGTTATGTATTACTGTATCATATCTCATTGACATGCAATTCGCATTAACGATTAAATTCATACTCAAGAGATGCCAACATCGTACAGGATAGGTACCTTTACATAGAAAAAATCCTTATATCTTCGATAGTAAGAACAGTTATTTTTGGGTTCATACTTCATTTTGTATATGTAGCTACTTCTCATTTTACTGGTTATGACGTGTCTCGTTTGTTATCGTAAACAGACTATACACCTTGACGACTAGCACCCGGTATCTATTGTCTATTGTTAGAAGATGCACTTGACTCGGCCTTTTGCCAGTTTTAATATATTTATTTCCATGAATATTTATTATGCAATCTGTATTGGGGGCTGCGAAAATTTCAAAAGGACGGAGTTTTCTTGGTCTGCCAATCAGCCTTCGACAGTTTTTATTACTTCTTCGGTGTCCAAAAAAGAATGCCTGTCTAAATCATTTTTTAATCCAGGAAGGAAGACAAGAGTTAGAGAAGATGTGTTACGAAGCTACATAATTTAGAATAATAATTTCCAGCAATGGTTGGATTGTTTTTAGATATACATACGTATCATAATTATTCTATGGATATCCCAAAAAAAGCCGAAGCAAGAACTTTTTCAACCGATCTTTGGACTCAAATCTTCTTAAGCCGTCAAGAATTTAGACGGTTTCGCTAGATTGATTGGTGTTTTCTTTATAGATCGAAAACTGGATATATACTTCAGCGATAATCACAATATGGTTCAAGTAATTTGTATTTTTCTCAAAACCGGACATAGAGCTTCTACCCTTGGTCGTTTAGCAGAATACTTTTTTATGACTAAATCGATGTGAGCCACAGGACTAATTTCGATATATGAAATCGTTTGGGTTGCGTCTTGTCTTCAACGGAAAGTGGTTGTCGGTTGAACAAAAAACTTCTTACAACTTAACCTCCACAAACACAGATATTTAATGATGATAAAAAGCTGCTTTGGTAAGAAGATTTTGGTTCGCGCCTTCCATTTCAAAATAATCGTCACATATGTAGCCAGACACTTTTTTTATTCGTTATACGACGAACATAATTTTTTGCGAACTAATGGAACGAATTGTTTTTTTTTTATATAGCTAAAACTTAAATATTCTACCCAATTAGATTCCTGAACTCACTAACTACAAAAAAAAATATTAACTTGTAATAACTACATTCATATAGAAGTCTAGCCGGTTTTTTACGCACATTTTTCACTCTAGTGACAGAATTTATTTAGATTCCAATTTTTAAAACTCGTAATTTCTGAAAACTCGTCTGTCGTCCCAATTTATTTCTGTAAGGACCATATTGTACATCATACATCTAGACTGTTAAACTTTAATTAATATTAATATCATGTCTGGATGCATGCCGTACAGAATACATTGCAAGCTTTCTCTAATATTGGAGCTTCATGCGAAGCGAACTTGGTAGTAATAAAGTGGTTATATTTTCCATTTTATTAATTTGCATAAATGTACCATTACGCTAATTTATTGTGTAACATAAAGGCTTACTTAATTATTGTCGCATTCTGTATCTTCCTCGGGAGACGCATTAAACTGTTCTGTAGAAATATCTTTTATCATTTTAATGAGGATATTCAGCAATGATTGATTAACTGCATTATGAGATATGAGTTTTTTAAAGATACTAGTCGCTAGGCGTCCTACTATTCATTTTTATTAAATTCCGTGAATGTAATTCACTTCGTTTAATTTACTTTTGTCATGATATTTTGTACATTTCATGTGTTCACGTTAATTTTCTTTGTTTAAAACTGTATTTGTATTTTTCATATTCAACGTATTTGGTTTTTAAAATAAAATTAAAATCATTTAATAAACTAATACAAAAACTGAAACCCTACTGTTTCGTATCTTCAAATATTAGCAATTCCCTGATTATTAGCTCTGTACAGCTTATATTACTGTTATGTATTCACAATTATAACTACTATGTAGATGTGTGCTTTCTATAATTGTCGATATACAAGTTTATATTGCTGTAAATACATATGCATGCAGTTTGAGTTTCAAGCTGAACTGTGCATACTCCAGCGTATTTCGTAATTTTGAAGTTCGGAAACAAATCGAAACTTCAATTGCAGCCAATATCGGCAAGAATGTTTGAGAATAAGAATGGTTTCACAGTTCTAACTTATTTATTAAACTAATTGAATCTAGATTTAAAAGTTATTAGTCGGTACAAATTACAGCTCTTTGTCCTTGTTTGTGCTTTGGGGAAGACAAAGAAGCAATTTATCAAACAATAACTGTAATGTACAATTGTTCGGAATTAAAGATACTTGTTTCTATTTCTTTCTCTTTGACATAAGATTGCTTTTTTCGTATTATTGAAAATATTAAGTTTATAAATTTATAAATTATTTTTTAATAAGAAATAGTTGTTTATAACAAATTCTCGTGAGGGATGGTTTCTGCAGATTTTGACTAATGTCATGTAACCCCCAGTATGGCAAAAATTTGAAAAAATTCATTACAAATAAGCAAGAAGGCAAGCAGTAGAAGTAGAAATACGAAGTTCTCTAATAAGGAAGCTGACCAATAGAAAATAGGGTGTCAAACCTTCCCTGGACAGCACTCCTGCTCAAGAAGCGGTAAGAAGACGATGATTATATTTTGATTTTATTTCAACAATTCTTGCCCCAAAGGGGGCACCGCGGGGGGAACACGGGAACAAGGTACAATACTTGGACAAGAATTGTCATTTAGTCTTTAAGGCAACTAATATGACACGTTTTTCCATTTTTTGTTTTTATCAAAATCTTAGGTTATGTTCCACCTACCAAACAAGTGACTCAGTTAACATCCATATTCGCGAAAGTAAATTTTATTGAGATTGTCGTTGGTGATCGGGGATGTATACATTAAAAAGTAAAGATGGCAGAACGTGGCCCTTCTGTTAGACCATCATTGAGCCTATATTTACGGTTACGTTGTTCCTTCAAGACCTCACGAAATCTATTCGACAGCATATTCTTCAGTAAGTTTGTAAGTGTTTTAGAGTTGATGCAATTTAGATATTTTAGGATGTTTCTATGTCTCCATACCATGTTAGACGCTGAAGTAAGGTTTATGAGAGTGGCAACGAAGTTTTTATGATTTTCGAATCCATGTGCGCATGGTCGCAGCAGCTTCTTCGCAGTCTAAAACCAGCCTATTCAATTCCTAAGGACTTCTCTACAACTAGCTTTATACTGTTAAGCACAAACTTTTCGAGTAATTTGTAACATACACTGCGAAGTGCAATGGGTCTGTCATCTTCTGGGTTTAGCCCATCCTTGCCGAGATTTAAAATGGCGAAAATCATTGCTTGTTTAAATATTAGAGGAAGCCCTCTGGCATTTAAAATTCCACTATAAATCGTTGCCAGTCATGCAACTGTTTTGGGTCCACAGTGCTGAAGGGGTTTTGGGAAGACTTCCTCCAGTTTGGTCGCTTTCCCATCTTGGTTTCTTTTAAAGCTTCACTGTTTGGAAAACTATGGCACTTGATTGGCCCCGCCAATCTTGGTTCTAAGGTCATGTTTGATTTCTCCAATCTTCTTCTTATTAACTCTGGTTGTTATTCTTGTTAAATTGACAATAGAATAGAATTAGCAATGATTTTTGGTTTAAGTGACTGGAAGGGCGAAGATGATTGGGTTGGCAGTCGTCTAATGATCTGCGAAAAAATCATGCTTTTTTACTAGAATGTTGAAAACTTTAATTTCCTGTTGATTATCGTTATTTGTCACGTCTGTTAGGGTCCTCATCCAGGGTTATATCTTCCTGTAGCCTCTTGAGCTATTCACTAATAATAATACTAGTTTATTGCTATAAATCATAAAAATGATGTCAGCATTGTCAATACAATTTACGCTAAAACTAATCAATACAGCACAGTAAAAACAGGTCTTACACGTAAATATATATGTATATACAATACTGCTCACTACATTACATACTAGGCCAGTTATTTTACCTCGAGAAATTCTTCATACGAATAGAAACATTTACCAACTAAATAATTTCACAGAACATTCTTGTATTTACTTAAGTTTGTCTGTGCTTTTATATCATCCGGCAACCAATTATACACCTTTATGGTTCGATACTCTGGAGGTCTTTCAAACAGAGCAGTCTTATGGCTAGGTATACGCAAACTATCAGCTCCCCTAGTGGTCATGTTACTGTAATATGTGTGTAGAGTTTTTATCAAGATTCTTGACATTTTGTCGAATCCATACTCCAAGTTCAAACAAATATATAGCGGGCATGGGAAGAATTACAAATGCTTGGAATAGTGGACGACATGGTATGTTAGCCGCTTTTGCTAACATACACCTAATTATTCGTTTTTGTGCCCTAAAGACACGATTTCGTTGAGGCGCCCCAAATAAGTATACAATACTTTATTCTGGAATAAATATAGCCATAATAATAAGGTTTCAGCACCTCCACGTTCACATTATTGCGCAAATTTCGAATGGCAAAAAAACGCCGAATTAAGTTTTTTAACGGAATCGTCCATGTGTAGCTCCCACGACATAGCATTATCAAAAACTTAAAACTGCATACATTCGGCATAGATCTACCGTTTAAACTAAGGTATATACTTTCATCTTACACACACATCTTCATACACTTTTATCTTTGAAAAATATAGCCGCAGTTTTATTAACATTCAATTCCAAGTTATTATTTCTTCACCAGGCGTCTACAGATATATATATGTACTAACGTCACTGTCCAGTTGTGACAAACTACCTAAACTAGGTCCACTCACTAGACACGAGGTATCATCAGCGTACTGATACAAAAGGCAACGGCTAATAAAATCAGGCATGTCGCATACATAAATAAAAAACAACGTTGGCCCTATTATTGATCCTTGAGGGATCCCTCGAGAAATGAGTCGAGTACGATTTTATGTATTTATGCGCATGACCTCGGATCCCAACGGCCTCCAACTTTTGAAGCAACTTCCCATGGTCAATCGTATCAAATGCGCGGGAGATGTCACAAAAAATAGCCACAGCCCTTCCACCGCTGTCTCAAAACGGGTTAAATTATTTAAAAAATTATAAACCGCTATCTCAGTGCTTCTTCCAGGCAGGAAACCGTATTGTGTCGTTTGTATTATATTATGTGTCCGAAGGTGTGAAATGAGTCGCTTATTTACAATCTTTTCATAGATTTTAGAGAACGTTGGTAATAGCGATACCGGCCGGTAGTTTTGTATAACATCATTTGGTTCTTTCTTATATACCTACCGGTACAATTTTTGATATCTTAAGATTGTCTGGAAATGTGCAAGAACTGATTGAGTTGTTGACCATTATAGCTAATGGTTTAATAATATATTGCGAGTAATTTTTTATTACTGAAAATGGTATCTCATCATATCCAGCATTTATAAATGTAATGTAATGAAATACTTCATTCTATCCTCACCAAAAGTGCGTTGCTGAGCTTTTACTTTATTGCTAGGAGTATCCGTGCGATATGTAATCGTTACTATTTGGTAGTGATGATCACTAAAATAAGAACTGACTGACAACGAACTGCCTATCATTCCCGGTACACTACAAAAAACATTGTCTATACAAGTTGCTGAATGATTCGTTATGCGCATGGCCCTATAAAACAGTCGTTCACAATTAAAACAATTAAAAATATCTAAAAGCTCACTAGCCCTCTCAGAACTACTGCTAAAATCGACATTAAAATCACCGCTAACCAAGAGGATTGTTCGCTGATCAAATAGAGTTTGTAGCAAATCGCTTAATTCTCTTTTAAAATTTATCTTATTGTCCAGATAGTTTTTCCACTTGTTAGGTCCTAAGTGGAAAAACTATCTGGACAATAAGATAAGTTAAAAGTTCATAAAAATACATATTTTAAAATTTATAAAACATCTTGATGGTGAGCGGTATACACATACAACTAACAATGTATTCTTACCTAAATTTAATTTCATACAGCAGAATTCATGAAGGAGGCCCACAAAGCGATGATAATTGCAAAATATTCTTGAAAAAAGTGTTATAAATGAATGCTGTGCGTTCATTGTTAGTTAGAGCTTCACAACCGAGTATCAGCAGATTTAAAATATATTTGGAAACAACCTAAATCATTTTACAGTACTTTTTTAGTGATCCATCAGTGCACATTCGGTACATGTGTAATAAACTAGCAAAAAAAATTAAAGCTAGAAGGCAATAAGCGGTACAAGCGAATCTGTTAAAACAACTATGATGTATGGTTTCACATAATTCAGGCAGTAAATATTTTATTGCGTTTACAGCCATATTTTATATATGCGAACTTTAAATAATAATAACGATTGAAACCATAAAATACCGAAAATTTATGGTACACCTGCGATTTTTTTGTAGCGGGATAATATATGTGTGTGATTGATTTTACATAAATTAGATTTAGTGGAAACTAATAACAATTTGTTTTGTTTCATACAGACATAATTTTAAATTAATTTGTATCAGGATCCTTAAATGAATTATTCAGCATTAAAAAAATAAAATTAATTATGTATAAATCTTTATTCTATTGATAACTGAGGCCTCCAGGTGAGCCAAACTTTGCAATAACATCAACCACAATACGAGACGGCTGTCCGATACCCGGTGTACGGGAGTACTGCGGTAACAAAGAGAAAGATCGTGAGTGCTGTAGGGGCTCCGTACTTGAAATCACCCTTGACGGACAGGGGAATCAGAGTTTTACGGCGCTCCCCTCGATAGAGTATTGAATGCACTTGAAACGGTAAATAACTCACTCGCAAAATTCAATCGCACCAACAAATCTGATTTTATACATTGGATCTGCAACTGCGAATAGAATTGCCGCTTTTGAAAAGGTAGTTTCTTTCCAGTCTGATACATTAGATATGGTTAGAAGTGATTTATTTCTTTTACATTTCAAAGATCGATATAGTCAGTTTTAGGTTTTTAGATGCGATTTGTTAGATATTCCATTCAAAGAAAAAATATTGAAATAATTTCAAAAATCATTTATGCTTACATGCATTCCGTTACTAAAATAAAATAGATACCACCAAATATCTTGTAAGACTAACATGCTATTAAATGGTTAAACATATCCCCCGTCGAATCTCCTCAAGCGTATCCTTGCAGGTCCCTAAATGGTCGCCCAAGCATAGCTTACGTTTGATTTATAGCGACCAATAACTCTGCCTTTCGTGTAGCCTTTTACGTCCAACAGAAACATATATTTTACCAGTTACATAGAATTAAGTTATACTTATCAATTTTATTCATTCGAGAAGACGAATGGCCTCTTCTATTAGCAACAGAGTTCCGTTTTTCTTCTCCGCATAAATAACCAACAGAAAGACAAACTTTTACGTAGCACAATTGCTCGTGACGCGGTAAAATAAGTCGGAAAGTACTTACCGTAACAAACGAGAAAGCGGAGCTACGTAACAGTAAGCATTACGAATTTTATGCCCGGTGTAAAATCTAACCTTTGCCTAACGTCAATCCGAGATTATTACACTAACGACAATTGAATGTAATAAGATTTTATTGGTTGGGGTGAGTATGCTAGCTTGCTTCAAAGTAGCACCTAGGATACTGCCGGTTTTACTACACTTTACTAGTTAGTACAATAATATTTACATTGGCTGAATGGTAGAGATTAACACATTTAAGTGCCTGTGTTTATTAGGTTTGTAAGTTAGTTATACAGTTATTTCTAAATTTTCTTGTCTTTCGCTTGGAATTTTATTCGAGGAAGGAGTATTAGATATTCTCAAACATTCTACCATTTTTTAGGTTAAAGCTTCAACAACGCAGTTTGCTGCAATGTTTCTCTGAATTAAATTCACGTCTCCTTATGGGCAATATTCTATATAAAACTGGCTTTATTCTAGACAGCAGGTAAATTTTCTTTGTCCATTTTCCAAAATTAATGACCTCAACTGCGATGTCTGTTCTATCTTCTGCCGCAGACCTCTGCTTACATTATGAGACTAAACGTAACCAAAAACTAAGCACTAGTACAATTGTGCCACAACCTTACTATTCCTGCACTAGCTAGCCAAAAGAGTTTTTGATAACTCCTAAAACGACTTTGGACAATTTCTTTGGCAGTTATTAAACGGAGTTGGATATGAAAGTATTCAAAGAAGGAAGAGCTAGTTTAGACCTAGAAGAGTAGTTCTCTGCTGCTTGTTTAATATTGTGGGCCACCGTCATCATCCAGAGTCTTAATTAAACTGAAAGAAGAATTTTTTGTATGCTTAAACTCCAGCAACAATAACCTGGCTTTATTTTGAAGGGTCAGCTGACAACTCCTGTTGAAATTACTAAATTAATAAATTTAATGAGTTTATGACCATTAAGTAAGCAGTAGGTATCACTAAGCGTGCAATATTAATATGTTTGGTTGACCAATACTTTTGAAGTTGACAAGATCACTTCTGATTGTGAGAAGTCAGTCCACATAATTGTGCCCAAATCTAAAGGAATATTAAGAAAGTAGAGGGGTGACTTTCAATATCGGTTTTCTTCTTTTTTAACACATTCTGAAGATGCTGACAGCATGATCGGCGAAAGGACAAGTACAAACATTCCTATGCGACAACACCAGAAAAACTTTATTAACTTTAAATTTATTTGTGGATAAAAATTAAGTTAAACGTTGCATACATACAGTCAGTGTATCATTGTAAATGTAGTGGATTTTTGGGATTTGACTTGATGCCAAATGCTCACTTAAGTAAAAGTTGGATATGCTTAAGAAAACGATTTGTTAAAGCTTGTAACCCTCTCAGAAAGTTTGGTAGCATACTGGCAGTCTTTGACCATGGTCATTTCGGCTTCATTTCTTCTCTGACATTTGAAATTCTTAAAAATGCATATGTTAGTCGTTTTGTATAATACTAATTACAGTCAAGTTAGGCGATTCAGACAACTAGCTCTACAAGGCCATCTTGCTACAACGCGTCAAGCAGATATCGACCTTCTCATTTTGTCGATGCCTAGATGTGTACAGGAGTGCACTCAGCTATAGGGTCGCTTGTTGCACTTCTAATGTCACTGAGTATACTAAAGTACATTCAGAAGGAAAACAAAAGCTGTTTCAAGACGTTCATTTTTTAAGGAAAAATTTAGGTTATTTATTCAGCTGTTTCAAATAATGTGCCTTATTTAAGATGGTGCAATATCTTGTATTTTACTAAATACGTTGTAACTCAAGTTTTTTAATTAAGTGGAACATCTCTATAGTAAACTGCAATTTTATTTGTTTAGTGTTCTTGTTGTAGATGCTTTGCTTTAAAAATATTTGTTTGCTTGTAAGATTATATTTACCGTTGCCATCTAATGCAAGTAGCAAACATTTCTAGATATTATTGTGTACACATATTAGAATCTATATTGTTTGAAGTATGTACATAAAACGCGATATCAATTACACGTCGTAATGTTTCTCTAACGTCTGCACTAATGCATTTTTTAAAAATCAATAGCGGAATGTCTCATATCGAATTTGAATTAGTTTTATAATAATAATAATAATAACAATAACAATAATAATAATAATAATGTGAAGAAGAAGTACTCGGCCGTACAACGTGATGGATAAAATCTCTCAGGTATGCGGCCAAAAATGATATGGGTCAGTAAAAGTGGCTACTTTTATTAATAACTCAATATTTCGCAAAACAATTCGTTCGCTCCATCAGGAGTCTACAAATTAATTACAACAATGATAAAACAAAGTCACCATAAAAATAAAACATGATTACCTACAAAATATCGTAGTAGAAAAAGCATATAAATTGGTAAATATGTACATGAGGAATAACTAGTAGTAAGCTAAAACCATCCAATGGTCACAAATTTAAAAATAGTAAAATTTTTTAACACATTTTAAAACGCAAAATCTGCTTAATTTTCACAGAATATATTAAAAATGAGGTTAGGAGTCAAAGTTACATGTTGAGAGAAACGGAAAAACAACTGAACCGAATTACATGCGAGTGTAAAACGCAGTAAAAAACAAAAACTCAGTGGAGTGGGGAGTAGTTTAAATGACTTAAGGCTTAAGGGAAGTTTGTAAAAGTATAAATTTGAAAAGTTAAATTCTAAGGTAAATATAAAACTAATAAGGTCATCCAAAAAACCACTGGTAAGCAAAAAAGAAGAAAACCACGTTAATCTACTGTATTTGATAAAATGTTATAATAAATCACACTTAGCTGATCGGTATCTGATTTGAAATTAACAGTGTTCTTATGTCTATTAATATGAGCAATTTCGAATAAAAGCCTGTTCTTGTAATTGTTCTCAACATTCAAAATAGTGGTGTTCTGAAAATCGAAGCTGTGATTTAGTTCTTTGGCATGGTTGGCTATGGCGCAGGCCCTTTTGCCTGTACGGCAATCGCTCTTATGTTGACTAACTATGTTTAAGCCATTGGCTATTTTGTCCAATGTAACAATTATTGTAGTTCGAACAGGGTATTCTATAGGCAGAATTAACTGTGAATGGGAGGGGGATTTCATCTTTGATATTGGTGAAAATATTCCTTATTCTTATTTGATTGTATTTAGCAATTTTCAAATTTGGTATATTTTGAAAGATACGTATGATATTGTCACTCAGGTGCGTTACAAAGGGTAGTCTCTTATAGACAACCTCTACTTCAGCACCATCATCCAAGTGACCATTTCGAAAGTTAGTATTGAAAACTAATTTGTTAACCAAATGCCTGGGGTAACCATTGTTACAAGCAATGTCTACCAGTTTCTTTAAATTATTTTGTAGAAAACGCTCATTAGATATATGCGTAACCCCATTTTTCATAGCAGTTATTGGATAGAATTTCTGATATTTAGGGTGGTTGGAATAATAATTTAAATATCTATCAGATGCAGTTGGTTTTTGGTACCAGTCGAGAATAATGTAGTTATCCACCGTGCGTATTACCTTGGTATCTAGGTAGGGAACGTAATTATCCTTCTCCGTCTCCACCGTGAACTGTAGGTGGCTGTTAAAAGTGATTTTTTTTGCCGCATACCTGAGAAAATTCCCAGATTTTAACCCTCAATAATAATAATATTCATAATAATAATAATAATCATGTTTATTATCCAACAGGTTACAAACCTCATACATATAGATTCAATAAAGCAAACGTGAGATGCGTGATAAAAAAAGAGAAAATAAAAAAAGCAATGAATACAAAATAATTCTAATAGTGTAATAAATGTAAAATACAAAAATGAATGTCTACAAGAATCTCGTAATACACATAAAGGAAAATTACTAATTGGATCAATCATTTAATTTATTAGCGATTGAACACATAACATTAATCGGTGTTCTACGCAAACAGTTTGTTCTGGCGGTAGGAGCAGTGAAATCTAACAGGAAAACGAGGAACAAGCAAGGGAATACGCTGAAGAAGAAATGAGCAATCTGTAGTATTCTTAAGAAGGTCGTTTAGGAACTTGAGGCAAAAACTATCACGTCTTGCGGTTAATGAGATCATACTATGACGGGTAAGTAGATCTATGGAAGGTACACCTCTAGAGGGAGAAACACCATCCAACTTGTAAGATAAAAATTTTAAGAATTTTCGATGTATTTGGTCGACTTGTAGGTGGCACAGGCGTAGATGGGGTACCAAATCAGCGATGCATATTCGACTTTGGAAAGAACGAAAGCATGATATAAAGTTTTAACTAAATTAATATCATGGAAGTTACTAGACGTACGCATCACATATCGTAGAGATTTGGAAGCCTCAGAGCAAACTTTAGCAATATGCTGCTTGAAGGAAAAACTAGTATCAAACATAACACCTAAGTCTCTAATAGTTGATTGCTTTTCAAGACAAAAGACATCAATACAATATCTAAAGTCCAATGACGAAGAACTTCATGTGTACGAGACAATATATTATAAAGTTTATATTGATGATACCATGTCACCAACCTATCCAACTTGCAACTTGAAGGAGCAATGAGTTATTGTTTGTGCAAATTTCATTATAAGGTTTAATGGCATAGGTTAAATAGAGGAGGACGTAGATTTGAACCTTGAGGAACACCAGAGCTGGGAGAAAACTCGTGTGAATAAAATCCACTGTAAAGTACGTAGCATTTACGACCACTCAGATAAGAATGGATTAATTTGAGGACTGGTGGAACAAATCCGAAAGAACTTATTTTGTGTAGTAAAATTTGATGATCAATTTTTATCAAACGCTCGTGAAAGGTCCGTGTAGATCTAATTGCCGACGTCTATCAAGAACTTTACCAATCCCTTGACTAATACAAGCTAGATTGGTGATTGTTGAGCGTCCAGGAATAATTAATAATTTATAATAATTAATCAAAAATATGCCGTTAATTGCAATTAAAATTTCACAGTTGACGATTTTATTACTAAACAATAAACATTCCGGCAGGATAATTAAAACAAATAACAGCGATTCGTGACGTGGAACAAACATTTAATGACTTTTATTTTATTAGCACGTTATATATGCGCTATACACTCTATAATTTTAAATAATTCACACCAATATATTAGCCTTAATGTAATCCAGTGGGCTTACGAACCTGTTCAATATGGCGATCAACGTGTGTGCGCCCGTATACCGGTTGGCTGGAATTGGAGGGGCCGTAATAATGGGTAGACATAGCAAAAGTGATGAATTGTTGCATTAAGACGTAGGAAACTTGAAATTCAGTCATCAGTTTCGCTCGCTACATTGCTCGCCTGGAAGCTAGCGACCTCTGGCGAACTTTCATACGTGCTTTATCCTGTACAGGATAAAACTTTAGCCCCCGTATTATATGTACCGCGATTTACGCCATTAAATATCTATTTTATATTCCATTAAATGCCTGTTCGGAGTTTAAGGCTTCGCGGCTCCCTGGAAATGTTAATTAGGAAGTGGTTCTCATTTTTCTCCAGGAATGTTTTAATATGTGGTTTCCACGAAGACATGTTTTTACAATCCTGAAATTAGATCTACGAAGCTTTCATAATTTAAATTTCTTTTATTTGGCAGTTTCACAACTTGCCCAAATTTCCATCCTTGCAACATACACACCGGTAACATATACATACGTATTCTCGTGAACTGCCTACTGAACATCCCATTCTACCCCCGAGACATCTGCCTCACGTTCCACCATCCTCGTTATTAAGTGTTAAATTAAGTGCATATAATATTTCCTTTCCGAACATAAATTTCGAGGAATGATTTTTATTCTCCGGATTATCGCCGCAGCCTCCCCCGATGTTAATAGAACTTCTGACGCACTTTGTTCATAACTCAGTATAATGGGTGCTTCGGTCCTACCAACACATACAAGCGCAAAAATATTACTTATAACTTTCCGCGTTTATTTTATTGGCGAATGAAAATAGTTACAACTACGCTATTCGTTTCTTTTTCCCTCTTTCTCTTTCCCTTTTTGATTTATGACTGGGAGCGTAACCCTTCATATTTCACTCCCGAGAGGTAATCTGGTTTGAATTATAAGAATTTTTAGATTCAAGTGGAATAAAGCTTTGTAGGTGACGGTTTTTTTTTCTACAGCCTTCCTCTACTCCCCTTCTTTATTCCATAACCTTTCAATTTCTCGCGGCGGTAAAATACTGAAGGGAAATAAATTTATGACAGATGTCTCCGTGTTTTTCTATAAATTATTCGGCTCAGGCAGACGTATCGGAAACGAATGTATCACTACGGGGTTAGTTTTGAAGTTCGCGGATATAGAAATAGTTCACAAGACGGATGATGAAAGACGAGAAGTTTTCAGCAAAGAGTAAATAGTGTGTCCTATTTCGAAACAAATTCTGTAAGCTGTATGCGGCTTACATATTTTACGTACAGAAATTAATCTACTTTTCAGTAAGGAAGGTGCGCTAGAAGCTAGTTTCTTTTTTATTTTTTAACAGTAAAAGCAGTTACGATTAATTAAACTAAGTTGGTACTGGTTATACTTCTGAATTTACTTTTTGGAGGGTAGACCTGGATGTTATTGGTCGGTAGTCTAGGAGTTCTCTCTCTTTTCTCTCAGGTACTCCATCTATCAGAACTTCTCTGTAAGCTTTCCAAAGTTTTCCTGTTCGGCTTAATACCTAGTTAAGTTGATGATGTCCTACAAACCACTTCACTACCTTATTTAGATGGCCGTCCGCATATCCCTTTTCAGCAAGACAATGTACGTCCCCATAGTGCTCGTCGAACTATACTTTTTCCAAGAAGCAGGCGTTAACGTTTCGCCATGGCCACCCCCTTCCTCGGATTTAAACCCTATCGAACATGTATGGGATATCATGTGGAGAAGACTATCCACTTGGCACCATCCCCCACAAACTTTGGCGCATTTAATGCCCTCAGGTACTCCATCTTTCAGAACTCTCTGTAAGCTTTCTAAAGTCTTCCTGTCTGGCTTAATATCTAGTACGTTTGTCCATGCTGGAAGTGCGCAATAAACTGAAATTGGTATTTTCAACATAATTACCCCCAATATTAAGTGATGTATCCCAGCGAGGTACAAGCTTCTCTCGTAAAAGGTGCGACCCCACTTTCTGAAATACAGCCAGATTTCATCTTGAAGTTTGTCGTCGTCTTCAAACCTTTTACCCGACAAATAAGTTTTCAATGGCCCAAACAAATGAAAATCAGAAGGAGCCAGGTCTCCCCAATTGTGTTTCTGAAACCAAGGCTTCGTCTGATTTGCGGCGTGCGGTCTTGCATTGTCATGCTACAACTTCATTCCGTTCGTCAACCTTCCTCTTCCTTTCTGTCGAATGGCTTGGTGTAGTTTTTCGAGAGTTTGACAATATAACAATAATAATAAAAATTTATTGGCAACACTCAATACCATTACAAAAACAGAATACAAAAGGAATGATATACATTTAAATGGCATTAAGTGCCCAAAGGGATCACCATCAGTTCGCCGAACGGCTACCTGTTATTAACGGTGAATCCAAAAAAAAAAAAAACAAAATCCAACTAAAAAAAGTAATATTAGTACGTTACACAAAAAAGAAAAAAAAACCAAACAGAAGTATAAAATGACGGAGAAAATCTAATCTGTCCCAACACGACCAATGCACAGATGCTGCTCATCCATTAACAAATTAAATACAGATTGTCTAAAAGCACGGTATGGTAGAAGCTTAACATCAAACGGGAGCGAATTGAACAGTGACCCGCAAGTATATCTAAAACACCTCTTAAACTGTTGCGTTCGATGCTTGGGTATGTCGATCAAATCCTTCCTACGAGTATTGATATTATGGACATCAGTGCGAAATGTAATTTTGTTAAATAAATAAGGTGGAGTGCCAGTATTCATAATTTTATAAATGAAACAAAGAGAATGAAAGCGTCTGCGTCGTACCATATTAAGCCAACCGGCATGGAGAAATTTGTGTGAAATTCTTTGCCGTTTCCTGGTGCTGAAAATTAGTCGGAGGCATGCATTTTGTACACACTGAATCCTACGAATATCTAACTGATGCAGGCAACTGCCGTAAATCGAGTCACAAAAGTTAAAATGTGATAATACCAAGGAGTCACAAAGCAGTTTTTTAGTAGGAATATCCAGGACATGACGATGCGGATATATCAGTTTTAGATTACAATAAGCACGCTTTATGCAAGTGCTAACGTGATGTTTAAATCTAAGTTCGCAGTCCATATGCAGGCCTAAATTTCTAACGCTGTTTTGAGAAGTCAAATATGTGTTATTAATTCTAAGTTTAATATCACACGGAATACGCGATCTTGTTTGAGGACCACCGAAAACCAGAAAATACGATTTGTGAATATTCAAATGCAAGCAATGCTTCCTGGCTATAGCAAATAATTTATCAAAATCATAATTTATGTATGTCATCAATGGCTCGGTCGATGTCGTTAATGGGAAAAGATCTGCACAACTGCGAATCATCAACGTAGAGATGAAAAGTACAAGTAAAGTTATGAAAAAAGAATAAATTGGATGTATAAATTGAGAACAGCAATGGTCTCAGAATAGATCTTTGTGGAACTCCCGCACGCATGAGTGTAGATGCAGACTCGGAACCACCAACCACCACTCTCTGCCACCTGTCAAATAAGTAACTGTTGAAGAACCGCACTGCATTGTCATCAAGGCCAATGTAGTGAAGAATTGATAGTAGAAGATTGTGGTTAATTTTGTCAAAGACCTTTGAAAAATCAAGCAATACAAGAACTGTAGGAAGACCCATGTCGTTAGCTGAGATGATATCATCCGTTATGCTAGCCAGAGCCGACGCACAATAAAGCCTGGTCGAAATCCTGACTGAAAACTGGGCAAGATGTGGAATCTGGAGAGGTGATTACGTAACTGCCTGTCGACTATCTTTTCCAAGATTATCGACAATACAGATACTATGCTAATAGGACGGAGGTCATTATAACTGCTGGGATTTCTATTCTTAGGTACAGGAATGACAGGAGCCAGTTTCCAAGGGAAGGGGAATACATAGTCTTGTAAGCAAATATCGTTGTTGATTGTCGTTTTCGGTGGTAAAAACTCTATGAGCAAAATGCTTTGAAAATCCTCAGAACACAGTTGCCATTTTCTTTTTTGTAGACTGCTGTGAGTCTTGTTTTGATTCGGGGGTATGATGGTGCACCCACGTTTCGTCTACTGTAACTATAGACTCTAGAAATCCGCAAATACCAAATTTGTATTTAGATTTTCTCTATCGCGCTTGTTTTCGTGACAAGACCTTCATGTATGCTTTACTATCCTCAAATGCTTTACTATCCTCAAGGGAAGTGTTTGCAGTAGATGTACCAGTTGAAGTTGAAAACCCACTAGTCGAGACCAAAACTACCGATTCAATGCGAAATCCACTAGCGTCCGATACTTCATCAGATGGCAAAAGCAAAAAAATACTTGCGGGAATAACGTCTTCTTTGAGAGGTTAAAAACCTAGTTTTCCCAATTTTTTGCAGTTGCTGCTTAAGGTGATATCTTGCTGTCGTATACTTTTGGTATATTCATGCAATCCTTCATCTTCGATTTATACATGGTACGCTTTGATCCATATACCTCTAAATTATATTTGTCTCTATCTTAAGTAGGTCTCGTGGTTGTCTGTCATCAGAATTACCTGATGGATGGCTTAAAGTAATGCGCAAAATAGTGTTACTGAGGCACTAATTCAAATCGCAATTCATGAATTTTGACCTCAGCAATCGCAGATCTGTGGACAGATGCGTTAGCCTGATGGAAAAGCACTAACTCTTTGCCAAAAGAGGCCGTTTCCCTTTGATCTTGTCCTTAAATTGTTGTAGGAAATTGGCGTAATGCTCGCCATTTATTGCGTTCCCCTTTTTTAAGTAGTTGACCGAACTAATTCGATGAGAATCTTGAAGTACAGTTGCCTTAGCTGTCTTGCTGACAAAATCGTTTTTGCCTTCTTTCGCGGCCGAGAATCTTCTGTCTATAGTATTGGGCTGTTCTTTGGTTTCACGAGTGTAATGGTGGTTTGTCAGTCAAATTTATGGGCATCGTCGTATTTAACCTATTAATTATTATTATTATTCTACAGAATGGGAAAGAAGATTCCTTTGTGATAGGACACGTAGTTATTAAACAATTTCCCAGAACAGGAACCATTTTCGTATGGTGTAGGTAACCAGTCTAGTCAAAATTTTGATTGCTCCAAGCTAGTTTAAAGGCAGTTTATTAGAGCATCTTATGCAAATTAGCTGCCACAATTCTTCTGTCTGCATCTTGATCCTATTTCATTAGAAATCACACTTTTTACTATTTTGTTTTTCCAACCTATCTAGAACTTTAACAGCAGTTTTCGTTAAACCATAATGCAAATAAGATGTCTTCAGCTTATAGTTGCTAAAAGGAGTTCTATTTAAGGCAACAAAAATAAAATATTTTCCCGAATAAAATCCACGAAATAGAAATCGTGTGGTGTTTTTAGCTGAGGGAACAGAGCGATGCAAATTATATTATTACATGTGTGGTGCAAAATAACGAGGTGCCATTTTTTCTCGTGCCTGCTATAATTATTATAATTTCCACAGATACCATCTTTAATAACATATGTATTTTCACAATATTTACTGCCATAAATATTCAATACGCCATACTTATTATAAAATATTTAAGAACCGCAAATAAATTTATATTTATTCATAAAACGGGACGGCTTGCGTGTCCAGCAAGCTAACACACACATGAGACCCGTTTTTCCTCCGAGTGAAAGATGAAGAAATATCAAAGGTAGCACGCTGTTCAGCAAAGACATCAAGGGGGCGCCACACACGCAAACTAAAGATTTATTTACTGCGAACGTAAAAGATGATATCTCTTGCACAGTAGGCCTCTTCCTATAGGAAACCTTGTGTTTATGGTATCTTTAGAGCTACCTTCACTCTATTAAACATCCTCGACGTATCGCGCACAGAATTCATTTAAATTACTTAGTTAATGTAGTTAAATTTTTTCTCCAAGACCGTTCTTTTCAAAGCGACAATGTTATCAAGATCTTCGTCTTGCGAAAACAAAGCACGGCGTCAGGTCTTATCATCCAATTCTGGCGTAAAGCAGTTTTGTGTTAGTAATGTGTCGTCCTTAATAAAAGCATATATGTATGTAAGTCTACAAAATGATCGCTACGGATGTTATAAGTCTTTGGAAATACGACTTAAAAATGTCTAAATCTTTATTTTGTAAATTGGTGGATTATGGATTAGGATTGTTGATTTTTTACTGGGGCATAGTATCTGCAATAAGTAAACTGTGGAAATAAATGCGCTAAAAGAGTACGATATTGGTGATACATGACAACCAGAAAGTTGAGGTCCTCACCATTCACACATACGTAGTTTTTGATCATGGCTTGCATCAGATTCTTACTGACCAAACAGCCTCTTTTCTCCATTCTTCAATGAGAGAAGTACATGTGCTAACTTGTGTTTAGTTTGTGCTATTCATAGAGATTTGAGACGGTCTATTTATGGCTCAATGGTCCTAAAGCATTTCATGAACGAATGGCTACTATATATGGGGAAGATACACCATCTTATTTCCAAGTAAAATATTAGCCTAAACTCTTTCGATGGGGTCGAGAGTCAATCAATGATGACCCAAAGTCCGGACGACCCGTTCTCTCTGTCATTGCCAGTGACGTCTGTATATCCGAAACAAATCTCCTCAAAATTTTGCATGACGATTTAGGTATGAAGAAGGTGTTTGCACGGTGTATACCTAGATTGCTCACACCTGAACAAAAACTGTACAGAAAAGAAGTTTCTGAAGAAAATTTGGTCGGGGTGGAGAGAGACAAAACATTCTTATCTCGAATTATCAGACAGAGGGATGAGACTTGGGTATACTACTGGGACCCTCCTACTGAACAAGAATCCATGCAGTGTTGGTTCGTAAGGGCTCTCAACCAAAAAAGACCCCAACACAATTTTATGGAAAGAAACTGATGGCAACTGTTATATTAGATGCTCTGGGAGTCTTGCTTATTGAATAAATTGTCGGCTTCATAAGGCCAACAATGTTCAGCAGATAATCAATGACTGTGGGTTTATAGAGTTAAGCCATCCACCTTATAGGCCCGACCTAGCTCCATCAGACTTCTCCTTATTGAAAAATATAAAAAAGCATTTCAGGGGAACGCGTTTTGCTTCTGATGAAGAACTCAAAGAAGCTGTTAAAGAATATATTGGAGGGTTACCGAAGTCTTTTTCTGAGGGTATGGCGCAATTGGAAAAAAGATGGAATAAGTGTATTCGTGTTGAAGAGTTATGTAGAAAAATATTTTTTTGTTCTCTTACGTTCTTTTCACGACTAGGTAGATAACATAATAATACGCTCTTGTAGTACCTATATAGTTTCTAAAGGTTGCCTTCGCCTCTGTGTGTATGTCTAAAGTATTGCAGGATTCGTTTACGGTAAATGGTGGATAATTGGTACATGACGTCGAGTTCATTCAGGATTGACTGATTCGTTCTTCGAGCTGTTCTTGCGATGCGCAGCATCCTCCCCTAGCACTACGTCCCAAATGCATTTATCAGCGCCAAATCTTCAACAAGGATTTTATCAACTAATTGATTTCTGTGCGTATAGTATAATAGAATCCTTCCCCAATGCTAACATTTTTGGAAACATTGTAAAAGATTCGCGTCTGAGTTTATATCTCTTCAAATCTAATAAATCTATCTAAAGCAATTAGAAAAAGTCATGCGTACGCAATAATTTTTACACTTACTTGTGGCTTTCCCCAACTGGTTCACATAAATTTGTAAGATTTGAAAGGATGTCTAACCCATGTGTTAGACAGTGCAATGTTTTGGTACATTTACCAGATAAATGAATGCAGCTGCTTGCATTTCTAGGTCACACGCGAATATTTTACGATAATTGCATAAATTTAGGTTTTAGCGCATTATCATTATAAAGGTTAGCAAACAATTTTCAGTTTTTTCGGACGGTTCTTGCTTGCGCTGTTTTTCAATCATTTTTGGGCACCTAATACGAAGATTTTGTAGATTAACTGAAGGCACTTTTAAGAATGTTGGGTTAATTTTGGACTCCTTTTTTAGATTTTTTGAATGGGTTTGTGTGAATATTATTCGAATTTTCAGAAGTAGTCTTCAAGGATTTAAAAGTTTTTATGTAAAACGGAATTTCTTAATAACAATGTTCCTAATAAGACTTTTTCAATTTTGTCCATGAAGAAAAGATACCGTTTCCTAAACCTAGAGAATATCTGGAGAAATGCGATTGTAGTAGTCACATGCAGTAGACGACAATATGCAAACGACAATGTCTTTATTCACGAACCTATGACGTTAAAACTGTTCAAACATGCATAGATTTGCGAAATTTAGCATACAAGTCTATCTTGGTGTGTAAGCATATCTGTGAAGGCAATGCTGCGGGTTTTATGTTATAGAAGATGTGAGGAAATTGTTTAGTCAGTGGCTGACTCAAAAAAAGGTTTTTTTTACTTGGATTTACTTGGTTGGAATAAGTGGATACTTCAAATGTGCCTGGCTAGAGAGCGGAGATCAAAAAGTTCTTTGAAAGATACTTGTAGCATTACTGATAACGAAGAAGCATTCAGAAGCATACATGAGTGTTATCTTGGACAGGAACTTGATTTTTGAGACTGCACTTGAGATATGTATCTTACAGGAAGAGTGGAATCCAGCCTGGCAACTTTGCAAAACTTCCTACCCAATATAGGAGATCCTGGAAGTAAAAACCAGGAGATGTTAGATGCAAAAATTCAGTCGCAACTGCTCTATGCAATATCAGCTTGGATTAGAGCGTTAGACACCAACAAGTACAAGGACGGAATGGAAGAGCTTCAAAGACGAACTTTCCTGAGGGCAGCGAGAGGATAAAAAATAGTGTCATGAAGCGCGGTGCAAGTGGTTGCTGGTATTCTACCGATTGCTGTGATTGCTGAAGCACAGATCAGAACATTTCATTGCCAGGAAAAACAATCAAGAACGCAGCCCAGAATAAAATTATAAAAATTAATTAGATTCTGTGGTTGTATGGGCTTGTATCATGGTTTCAACACAAATTTAGAAGAGCATATTACTTCCTGACACAGTTTTTGCCAGGATTGGCAAAAAGTAAGATCAGAATAACATCATTAAAACAATTATTGAATCTACGAGAAATTGGACCTAGAAGGAATACCCGAACTCCTAATCCACGTTATGTGAGGGAAGGAAGAAGCAGGGAGAAGCATTAAGCAAAGACAACCGACACACTTGCCGGAAAGTCCAAGAAGATAGTACCGAAGGTGATAACGGGGGCTGTTCAGTTGGGCCACTTGTTGAAGGTTGCGGTCTTCTTACGCTCTAATAAAAAAAAAACAGAAACAAAGATGCAAAATCAAATTACGAGAACTATACAGCAACCATATCGTAGCACTCCTGTAATAAGGTGATTGAATATATTTACAGACTGCAGCAAGAGTTGAAGTCTTAGTCAGACACGTATAAGGAACCACTGCAACTAGCACCCACCACAGGACAAAAAAATCAGAATAAATTTCTACCATAAATTCCAACGAAACAATTGAGGACACTAGGCATTTTAGGGGTGGAATAATGTATTAATCGGACGTAAAAAACGCACGAATCGAAGACCGCTTCGTAAAGATGCTTTGCAAAATCCATATCGTCGTTTGCTTTTTTGTCTTAGTTTGATAGTCATTTCCGAATTTGTAGCATTGTGTATAACTGATTCATTAAGATAATATTTGGCAGCAATCCTGTTGCTGTCAAAGGCATACACGTGTAATTAACACAACCATATCACTAACCGGTAGCAAGCAAAAAGCACTAAATACCGAAACCATAAATGCCGATAAACGTTAGTTGTGATCTACGGTAATAAATTCGCACATCCTCGAATATAATTTATCACGCGTAGGTTGATTAATTTCCAATAAAGTAGCGCGCAAGGCGGGCAAGAATTGTTGTTTTTGTCGAGAATGTAGTAATTTGCAGCTGAGCTATTAACCGCCAGCCGAATTATAATTTAGGTTGTGGATTAATTGGATTAGAAATTCGGTACGCTTTCGTAACTTCTAAATTTGATAGATGGGCTTAAAGAAACGTTTAGTTTAGGTCAGCTTAAACTAACTGACAAGGCAATTAACTGGCCGGGGCATTGAATATCTGACTAATGCTTGTAATTTGAGGGTTGCAGGGGAAGATGCAAATGTCTAGTTTTGGGTGGATTAATGTACGTTGGTTTATTTGGGGAGATCGGTCCATCTGGACCGGCGTATTTAATTACGAGTGGCAAGTCAAAGTCTAATAAACAGTGGAGTTATGGCTGACGGAAGCGCTGCTGTAAAATGCCTACGAACGTATAATAGATGCATGAAAACTGACAGAGTTCGAAATTATAATTGCTTCTTTTGACAGGATATACAAGTATGTACTTGGAAAATGCTTGTTCGGAATAATTGGTGTTCCCCTCAATAAGTCACGCGTTTATAACAACGTCAGATAAGGAGGAACTAAACTATACATGAAGCCCTAAAGAAAGGAACAGGGTTAATAATGACACAATTAGATCGAAAAGTATTTTCGTTAGTTATTAATGGCAGAGAAATGAACATAATTTACCTTCTACCTCATTTTTATAACAACAGCGACTCTAGACAATTTTTAATGCACACTCAAGAATAGAAACGTCAATTAGCAGTTATTTTCGTGTTGTATAATTTATACCAATTCCATCCAAATGAGAATTAATAGAGTGCTCGTCACGAATAACGAAGACCTAGAATTATTATTTATTACCAATTATATAACTACGTGACAAACGAACAGTTAGTAACGATGTCATTCATCCGTCAAAACAATTTCAATTGAGAGTAGAGCACGTTCTACACTCCGAAAAATTCGAAACCAATTTACGTATTAATTGATTCTGATAAAGGGCGACCAGTTGCAGGTCAATTCGTTCCGATTCTTTGCCAATTTTTTTTTATTCTGCATGCGCCATTTCAAAATGAATTTCGTGACCAATTGTCGTTGTAGTATAATACAGGTATCGTACGAACTTATTGTCGATGGTGCTGTGGAAGTATGCCTTTTATTTACTCACCTTTTTAATAATAAGGATTCCATCATTAAAATATGTAAGGGGTTTATATTTTTACGTATTTCGGAGTATTTAATTGGATCAGATCAATACTTCTGTTTAATTTGTTGTTTAGAGGCAGAGAGCAATTATTTCTATCCTTTGATATTGCATATACATATATATGTATTCTTTTATTAAACTAGTCGTTTGTTTGTCTGAAACACAGATAACATAATCTGTGTTCAACAGCATCTCTGATGATTGGGTTATGTTACATGATACATATTAGTCCAATTTTTGATGACGATTGCATTTGCGTGATTGGAATTTCTGTATCAGCTCTAGTTAAAAAAATATTACACGGGTGTTTTTTTTTATAATATAAGAGCATAATAAAGGCACGTGGTAAATGTTAGGTTAAAAGTTGGCAACTAAACTATATTAAATTGAAGGAACTAAATTCTGAGTGAATGCAAAGATCAGTGGCGCGACACCAGGAAGTCTTACTTTAACTTACAGTTTTACAGAAGTGAATCAATTTGAAACAACTGGAAAGTTCAGGTCCTTACCTCAGCACCCCAACGTAATGACAAATGAATATATATTGCGAAGGTTCATTATGTCACTTCTGAAATTAACAGTATTAGGCAATTTATTAATGTAGTACATCTCTAGAAATAACCTTCTTCTATAGTGTTGTTCACAGCACAAAACACGAACCTCATCGTAGTTGAAAGTGTGATTGTGTCTGAAGCAATGATCAACGAGTGCCGTCCTCCTGTTGTTGTCTTGTATATGAACGTAATCATTCTTATGTTGTCGTAATCTAGTATTCCAATATTGTGTAGTCTGTCCAACATAGACAGCCTCACAATCATTGCAAGGAATGGAGTATACCAACATAGAAGACTGCAATTTATCAACGGGATCCTTGCTCTTCGAAAAAAGTTTACCAGTAGGTTTAACCGTGTAACAACATAAGTGTATGGAAAAATCTTTGAATAAGGACACTAAGTTTGGGGTCACCTCAGGAATATTAGGGGACTTAATGTACTGTTTTTCGGTTTGTTGTTGTAATACGTCTGTTCTAGTATGAGACTTGCTATAATCTGGATGATTGCTAAAGAAGATTCTATTAACTAAATTGGCGGGATAACCGTTATTAAGAAAATTCGACTGTAAAAACTTTAAATTCTTCAAATGAAAATCGGGAATAAAAATTTAAACACCTACCAGAGTAGGTTGGTTTTGTGTACCAATCTAGCATTATAGATTGGTCATTTTTTTATGACTTGTGTCGAGAAACAGAACGGAATTATCGGATTCACATTCAACCGTAAACTTATAAACCTACTAAAATTATTGAAAGTATTAAGAATTATATGAACAGCATCCTCGGGAACAGACGTTATAATGTGATCTACATATTTTTAGATGAATGGCAGCTGAAATGGCAGCACAGGAATACAAGCATCTAACAAAAAATCCATTACAATACAAGCAATCACAGGGCTCATAGGGCTACCCATGGGTGTTCCAAAACGTGGTTTATAAATGTTTTTATCATAAACGAAGGTTGAAGAGTCAAACAGTAAGTGTAGCAATGATCTAAATTCATCCTTTGGTATGCTAGTATGTGGTTCTATCAAATGCCAATTAATTTCAATAACTTCCAGAGCCAATTCCAAAGGAATACTGGTAAAAAGGGATACTACATCCAACGAAATTAAGACAAAACCTTTAGGTAAATTAACGCTGTTAATTTGTTCCGCCAATTGGAAGGAGTCAGGGATATTATACTGTGTCCTATAAGCCAGTGCTGTTGTTAGAATGCCTGCTATGTAATTCGACATGCGATATGTAGGTGGACCAATAAAGGATATAATAGGTCTCAGAGGAACATTGTGTTTGTGTATCTTAAGCAAACCATAAAATCTCGGACAAACCTTGTTGTAACATATTAAGGACTTGTATACAGACTCGGAAACGTAATTAGAGCTCTTAAAACGTCTCAACAACGTTCTCTTATATGATTTTCTTGCTAAAGCTGATAGCGTTCCTCCATGGTACGAAGGTCCTGGTGGAATCGCTCGCCTTGTTCTTCACTTAGGTCTCCAAAATTGGCGGGAAATAGTCCAGGTGGTTATGAAGAAAATGTAACTTGATGCTCATGTTACATCTAAGCATTTGAAAGTGATTCATCAGTTGTTCGACGTGGTGAGAAAATTCAGAGCCTTTCTTATTTCCCAAAGAATTTTTAACAAGCCAAACAAACTCATTCCATGGCGTTTTCTCAATCTCTGTCATAGTGTCCGTAAAATTTGAGTCTTTTATTAATGATTTTATTTGTGGCCCCTCAAAAATGTCCGCTTTTATCTTTTATGCACTCAGTGTCAGAAACAAAAGTCCTAGTTTTATATGTAACGGAGGCAAAATTATACGATCCCTTGATACTAAAGGTGGGTTTATCACGTTATGTTGTCCTGTAACTAGCGCTTCCCGAGGGGGCCTATCTTTTTTAATCCAATGTTGATATTTACCTCTACTGTCCCACAAGCAAAGAAAACGTATAATATTTTATATTTGTTGGCCTAAGAGAAAGTTGACCATTTTTATATCAACACATGAGCCAGTTGTGTTCTTCATATGTATGTAATTTTGTCCAAAACCAGAGCAATAGTTGTATATTCTTCTTTCACTTTTGTGAAATGTGCAATAGGTAACGACCCTAATTTATTCCCATTGTGTAAGAGAACACATTTTAGACTATGTCTTGATGAGTCTATGAATAGACACTACTCACTAGATACGTAATTTTGAAGTTCCCTTGCAGCCATTAAACCAGGTACATTTTTACAAAATACGAAATCATTTTCTTCAGCAAAATATTTGAGGAGATTTTGTTGTCTTGCGCGGTAATAAGAAATGTTCGTTTCTTTTGTTACTAAGTTTCTTTCTTTTAGCCTAGAAACCAAAATTTCTGAAGAAGCCTTTGGCAGTCCCAGATCTCTGACAACGTCGTTTAAATCATCTTGGTTGACGCTATCTTGGCGCTTTCAGGTCACATTCAAAGTCACTATCACTACTATCAGTTTTTGCCTCAAAATGCATAGGTTCCTCCTGTGAAGCATCAGCTTGAGGTTCAAGTGATATTTTAGGGCTCAAAACACGTCTATGTGCCGACCCGTATTGAAGGATATTCCCATTTGATTCGATTTTTCCGTTAATGCCAGTTATGTTCACAAAACAAAAATAACAGTCGTCGCGTCGTGGTGGTTCAAGGGTTCAGTCCAGATCCTAGCAGTGTCGCCCTAAAGCTATTCCTTTTCTTAGTTGTCCACAAACGTAGAAACTCAACGCATGTTATGCATACCTTTTGCGGAATCCAAGGCTTGTCTTTCATTTGCAATGTGTGACCAAAGTAATTTTTGTAAACCTCAATCACGAACGCTGTCACATTCAAACGGTATTCTTTAAATATATACTCTCCGCAAATGAAACAAAAATGATTTGGATCATTGACACAAACTCTTCTTGATGATGCCATATCAAATTATATTAAGAAAACTTAATATTTTCTTAATTATAAGCAAATTAACTCTCTAACACTGCGATGTTTTCGTGAAAGCTATATCTCGAACAAGAGCTCCGAAATGATTAATTTTTGCAGGTATTTTAACGTTAGTAGGATGTCAAGATCCCATTAAGTCTTCATATTTGGAAAATGTAAAGCAATTCAAGTTATGCATGTGATTCTTGCACAATCAAGTTTGACATGAAGTTTTTGACAACAGCGCTGGTTCATCTTCTGTGTGTCCTTTCCATGCTAGTGAACCAAAAGATTACCTTGGGCTTTGGTCTCAATGCCTTTATGGCTTATACACGCAAAGTTTATAGACGACAGATGCAAGTGAGTTTCCATAATCAGAAGCCACATTAAAGGTGAAAGTATTTCTCTTCGGGGAAACAGTTTTTGGGCTACAACTTTTATGGTAGAATTTCCTATGGTTAAGAATTGATATTCTGCATTTGTGCTTTGACTGAATTCGTGTGGTTGTAGATTCGATAATGTTCTGTTGTTTCGTTATTTGCTGCATTTTTAATTGATCCAAACGATGTGTTGCCAGATGCATCTTTTTTGTACGTTCACCACAATGACTTTCCACTTTTGGTATGCTGTTCTATGACTTTGAATGCCAACAGACTCAAGTTGAAGGCCCTACAACTCTTTATCGCTTTGTTCATCTTTTTGATATGATATTTTAGAAGGTGGTGAACAGATAGAAGACTCAGACTACAGAATTGTAAAATTTTTCAGCTTCCTATTGTTAAATCGACATGAAAAGTTCAGGGGTTGTCTTCTAGTATGCTTTCCTTCAGTAGAGTACTGCATCTGTTAACTAGACTCAATGGTTATCTCAGAAGGTGTTGTGGACAACTCCGTTATGGTACATAAATAAGATTTATTCAAATTTATTCGGCGTTGTACATATAAAGATACCAAATCAGCATACCAAAAGTAGGCTTCAAAGTTCCGATATGGGCGAGGACTAATACTTTACGCGACCTGCGCAATTCTCGGGACTGAGCCCAATATTCGGGACATCTTGGGTATCTTCGATAGGGACTGATACTGTTGACCTCCGATATATTCTGGATAAGTCGGTAATATGTACGACCTCTGCGCTATCATGGATACATTAGCGGCGTAAGGGGGGATAATTCAGCACTTTCTGCCGTGCGACTGAGGAAGGCTGATCCTTCGATCGATTGTCAGCCCACTAGTGGTACCTCCAAATAGCAACTAAGTAATAGGAAGCGGTTCTTACAGATCCCAATCGTGTTGCCGTGACTCAAGGCGGATCTTCCAGTTTTATTGGTCGTCTAGCGGCTAATCCAGCAAAAGTGCGAATATCTCGGGAACCATAAGAGGCAGATGGCTGCTCTCTCCACCAAGGTGCACACTTTAACTGCGCTCATTTTGGTATAAGGCTCATCCTGCTATCTCATTTCGTTCCGGAGATATTTACAAAAAACGCTG